>JANZXP010000195.1:4773208-4789477 GCA_027576715.1 Erythroxylum flavicans | reverse complement strand
TAGCGAGGTTAGGTAGAGAAGAGAAAAGAAGACGTGAATAGTGAGGGTGGTCCAAAGTTAGTTCATAGTACAAGAGGGCTAGTGTGACTAGTAGGTGGTCCAAGATATTAAATTGTCAAATTGGTGAATAGTAAAGAGGAAGGCTTGAGAACAAAAGAGAGGAGGCGCAGCAAAAAAGGTCTTCAGCTAGGGAAATAAGTGTAGGGCTAAAGTATTTTCTTGGGATAGACTTATGGAGAGCTAGCTTTTTCGACACCGGTTTGGAGGTTACATTGACACCGACGATTAGGGTTAATTATATTTCTTTATTTTAGTTGTTTCTTTCTCTCATTAGAAATTGATTATTTTACTCTTTTATTTTATTTTTTATTATATTCCCCCCTACATTTCACAAGCTAACCGAACACTCCATATGGGATTGACCTAGACTCACCACTACTAAAGTAGTGGTCTAGTCATTTTATTTTGACTAGTGTTATGATGCGTCTGTCAATATAGGATATTAAAATTTCTCTTTCTTATTTTCCTTTGTCATAGATATATTATTACATATGATATATCTTTGTGATATATGGTTGTGCAACTATTGTACATGTCTCCTTCTTCTAGTTCCAGGCATGTGCTTTTGTTTTTTTGGGTAGTCTAGTTATGTTATAATTATTTTATATGATGTTGCCTAAAAAGCATTTAGTTGGAAGTGAAACTAGGAAAAAAAAAGAAGAAAACAAGTATAGCAATTAATAGAATCCCAAAAAGAAGCCATTGATTAATTTATTAAAAGAGTAAGATCCTTTACTGAGAATCTAGAGGAATTAGGTTAAGGTAATTTTAAAAAATATGAAGAAAATTTAAGAGATGAGATTCATATTCATAAGGATGTTAGTAATTTAAATGAGCATGATCATCTACTAAATGCATCCAATTTAGAAACTTTAAGGGTAGATGACCAATTAATCTTTAAATTGGATATTTATGATCCAAGAAATTGAGATAATCTTGATAATAAAGTAAGAAATATTTTAGTTGAAAAAGAGCTTGTAAGAGAATTGAATCTTGTGTTTCCCTTACATAATACGTCTCCGTATTTTTCATAGTCTTATTATTCTAGAAAATTGAATAATGGAGAGATAGCGATAGAAAATGGTTTATTTACTCTAAATATATAGATAAACTATATTTTTGTTATTGTAAGTTGTTCAAATCAAATAGCAAATAAAGTGCACTAGCAAATGATAGATTTAGATATTGGAAGCATCTTAGTGAGAGACTTAAAGAACATGATAATTGTGTTAAGCATATGCCTAACATGAGGACCTAAAATGAATTAAAAGTAAGATTAAGCAAAAATCAAACAATTGATAAAGATTTGCAATAAGAAATTGTAAAGGAGAAAGAACGTCAGAAATTTTTTTTGATAAGAATAGTTTCTGTTGTGAAATGTCTTACTAAATATAATTTGGTTTTTCAAGGATCCGAGAAACTTTACCAAGATAGTAATAGTAAATTTTTAAGATTGATTAAGACGATAGCTGAATTTGATGTAATAATGTAAGATCATGTTAAATGCATTCAAAATCATGAAATTTATCATCATTTTCTTGGTCACAAAATTCAAAATAAGATGATTTCTTTTTTAGTCTATAGTGTTGGAAGTTTTATTATAAGGATCATTAAAGATGTGAAATACTATTATTCTTGATTGTACCATATATTTGAGCCATCAAGAACAAATGAACCTGTTAGTACGATGTGTGAATATGTCAAATAAAAACATAAAAATAATTTTTAGAGTTCTTGAAGGTAGATGAAACATCTAGATTAGGACTTTTCAATAAATTATTGAATGTATTTAAGTCTCTTGATCTTAATGTCCATAATGTGAGGAGTTAAGCTTATGTCAATAGTTCTAATATGAAGAGAAAACACAAAGGGGTTCAAAAGCAATTACTTGAAATAAATTCTAGAGCACTATATATGTCATGTGCTTGTCATAATCTTAATCTTACTCTTAGTAATATGACACATTCCTGCGTTAAAGTTGCTTCAATTTTTAGAATTATTTAATATATATATATATATGCATTATTTTCAAGTTCTCATAAAAGGTGGAAGGTTTTACTTAATAATATTTTGGGCTTACTCGTGAAATCATTGTCTAACACTCACTGGGAGAGTCGAACAAAAAGTATTAAAACTATTAGATTTTAAGCTCCTCAAATAAAATTGGCTTTACTGGAATTATCTATATCTTATGATGATTCCAAGTCAAAGAGTGAAGTGGAAAGTTTGGTTAGTGTACTTAAGATTTTTGAGTGTTTACTTGGAATGGTTATTGGTATGATATATTATTTGCTATTAATTTGGTGAGTAAAACGTTGCAGTCTAAATCTATTGCATTGAAGTTACCATAAAGTAACTAGAAGGTGTTGTGGTATTTTTGACAAATATAAAACAAAGGGTCTGCCTCCAATATGAATATTGCCAAAAGTCTTACATATTAGATGAATGTCGAGTCTACATTTCCAACTAGACGTTGTATTATTAGAAAAAGAAAATTTTATGAAAATGATAATGATAAAGAAATACAATCAGTCAAGGATTCCTCTAGAGTTGGTAACTTTCTAGTTATTGTGGATATGACAATTGTTTCGTTGAAGAATATATTCGAGCAATTAATGACATTTGAAAGTATTTTTGGATTTTATTTGATTCAAAGAAGTTGAGGTCATTGGATGATGATGAACTAAGAGAATGTTGCACTAATTTTACAACTACTTTTTTCATGATAATATGTCGAATGCGATTTTAGATGATCTTTTTTAGAATTAAAAGTGTTGCAAGTGACTGCCAAATGAGTTAACGTCATTAGTTGAAATTCTTGAATTTGTTAAAGCTGTAGATTATTATATGAATGTTTCAATTACTTATTGAATTCTATTGACTGTAGTATCAGCTCAGAGATGTTTTACAAAGCCTATTGGATGCTAAATTTTTGTTATTCACTTATCCTGTCATTTGTTGGTTCAAATGTTTTAAGCCACTGAAAAACAGAAAGTAAGTCCTATGGTCTTTATCTCGCAAAATTTGTGATAATGAAAGATTGTGTCTTTACAAGGCTACATGGATTGTAAAAAGTGGATGTGTTGCTGTCACGACCTAACCTTGGATCGTGACTAGCACTAAAGGAACAATAAACTTAAGGTTTACTAGACCCTTAGTAAGCCTAAAATGCCATCAAATCCTTCTATCCATAGTAAAGATGAGATTTCAAAATGATCAAACTCATGCTGATAATAATCAAATCGTTCTAACAATATACAATACTCAATGTGCTATAATATTAAAATAGTTAATACAAGGGGAATCCAATTTATACAAGACTACTGTGACGCTAGAGTCAAAGGCCACCAACAAATATACATCAAATCACTAGAGAGGAAGAAGACCGTCGAAATATCATATTAAAAGAGATCTAAAAAGAAGATCCCGAAAAATATTTGAGGGAGTCAGATCTCGATGAGTGAATTAGTACTATGATTATGTTATGCTCTCATAAGGATTTCAAATGATACATATATATATATGCATATATTTATAATGTATTAAATCCATAATGCGATTTCATAACATAATGATTTTGTTCATAAACATGCATACATTTCCCATAATAATATCATATCACATAATTATCACAATCACAAATAATAGTGGAGGACTGATGAACGACCCTATGATAGACTCCTTACCCATAGACTATAGCCATAAAGGCTCTTTTGTTCCACACGGGTCACTTGGTCTAATGTAGTGGACTATCGTTCGAGAGTCATATTCAACCGAACCGCCATAGACTCACTATGATATGATTGTTGTACGAGAGCAAGCTTAACCGAACTACCCCAACCACGTTGTATCTCAATCAATGGATCCAACACTAACCCAAATCTATACTTGATTAATGACTCATTGTGTGCAAAACCTAGTGACAACCACTAGGCTCTACTCCTGATTGATCTATAAAAAGAAAAGTCAGAATGACCTTTAGGATTTAAAACCTAAACCAATTTTAGCCATCCCGAGAATAAAACCATGACTCAATATTAAAGAGCTCTATTTTCTATTTAAAAACAACGATGTCAGTTTTATGAGGAGCCTATTGAAAATTCAGCAGAGTTTCTCCTATAAAGCAGACATCCCCCTTCTGAAAGAAGGGTCATTCCTGCAATGAAAAGACACTTCTATAAACATCAATAATCACAGCTCAATTTGGGCCTCCAAACTATATGTCTATAACCAATTGAGTCTATATTACATCGCAAAAATTCATAATAAATCCAATCATGATTCAAGTATACCAATTTCTAACCCATACACCCTCATTTATACTCAATACATCAAGATATTCTCAATTCTAATAAAGAACAACTCAATTTAATCAATTTCATGCATTTCTATACAAACATAACCCTTTTAAAATTTTTATCTCACAAAATATGAAGAATTTCAATATGTTGTTTTTATTGAAATTGATCTATATAATATTGGGAAATTTTTAAAGTTATTTCCTATCATTTTTGGGCTAGTAAGAAAATCACCACTGTTACTGGAGCATGGGGTACCCGCATTGGAACCGGAGGGGTGGTGATCTTCACCACCTAACCAAAAATGACAAGCTTACCTCTAGGAATCCAATGGCACGAGTCTTACGTCAAAACTCCTCCTCATTTACGAGAATCGAAGGTTTAAAGCTCAAAGGTGACCCATTTCCATTCACTAGCAAAATGGACCGATTGATGTCAAGTTTCCCTCCTTTCCTATATTTTTAAGGCTGTTAGACACAATGTTAGTGTTAGTTTCACCAAACAAATACTAAAAATAGGAGATCGGTGACTTACCTAAATAAACCGAAACTTCCAGTTGTGATTACTTTAAATTTGGATCTTTTTTTAAGAAACAAGTTTAAGGGTTTTATAGAACTTCTCGAGAGCTTTTCGTAAAGCACTGGGTTATCAGAAATGGTGACTAGACGGTGAAGGTATGAGTGTCAGAAGTTAGAAGTGAATAGTAACCTATAAGGAAAATGAGCTTGAGCTTTCTTAAGCTCAATTTATATTTTTATAGGCTTTTCTCTTTATTGGTTCGTTAGAAGTAATTTGACAAAAATTTGGATCATTGTAGTTGCCTACGTGTTCTTGCTTATGTTTTTTTGAATGATTTCAGCAAAACAAAATTAATATTAGATTTGATGCGACTGACCCTAAGATCCCCTGCTAATTCCTCCCAAGAAATTCCTAAAGTTTATTGTTTAATATAAAATATGCCTTGGATGAACTCTTTGTTACTTGTATGGACCATACAAGGGGAACATATATAGTGTTACGTACTTACATGGGCCATGCAAGGGGAATGTTAACCAAATGGTGTAGGGATGGTTAGACTTAGTGGTTTGTTTACTGTTTGTTTCATTTGTTTCCTTGTAGGTGACCTTTTTTGTAGTAGGATGTTAAGCAGTAGTGGTAGTGGGGTTAATGCCTCCTTTTTATTAGCTTTATAGTTATTTCTCATTCTATCAATGGTTATTTTATTTCAATAAATTGTACTTTGAGTTAGTTGGATTATGTCTTCAATCACGTTTGTCAGTGAGGCTATTTAATAGCCGTAGTAAAGAATAAGAATGGTATGCAAATTATTAGATATCTTATCTACTTCCTCTCTGTTTCTCCTTCATTTGTTATCTCTTTTTTTTCCTCTAAACTTTACCTATTAGAGGAATCAAAGTCAGGTTTCCACCTTGCTATAAACACCTGAGGCAAGACTAATGTCGAGTTTCGTAAAGATGCGAACGACAGGTTGGCCCTACATGAGTCACATTTCGATTAGGCTACCACCATCCTTCAATAAGTACTGACAGAATTACAAACTATGCAAGTCTCGAACAATTCATCACAAAATCGTCCCAAGGTCAATCCGTTCGCCATGGGTGAATCTTCCAACGTTAATGGCGAGTCCCAGTCACCACCACTTAAACTCTCTTTTCCCAAATTTGATGGTGCCAACCTACATGGATGGATTTACAAGGTTGAGTAGTATTTTGAACTCCAAAACATTAAGCCCGAGCAATGGGTACCATTAACCTCTTTCCACCTTGAAAGAATTGCACTTTAGTGGCATCGATGGTGGTCGAAATTCTAGGGACTACTGACATGAAGCGAACTCGCCAAACCACTTCTCCTCCATTTTGGGCCAACTGATTATGAGGATCCACCAAAAGCCTTAACCCACTTACGAAAACAACAATAGTTACTACCTATCAAGAAGTATGTGAGAAACTCTCCAACTAGGTAAGCGGTCTACTCGAGCCTTTCTTGATTAAATGTTTTATCACAGGGCTCTAGGTTGAAATCCGTTTGGACATTGAAATTAAGCTTCCTGAAAACATGAACAATGTGATAGGAGTGGTCCGGCTAATTAAAGAAAGAAGTCTATTGCAAAAGAAATCAGTCTCTATTTCCCGAACCCAAAACAACAATGGTGCCTATCGAAGTTAATCCAATGTTTGGAGTTCTCGAACCTGTACCAACTTTGTTTCCCAGTTCTGCCAATCCTAAATTTCATTGACTCTCAACCCAGGAAGTACGTGAATAAAGAAAAAAAGGGTTGTACTATAACTATAATGAAAAATTCACGTTGGGTCACCGATGTGTATGGCCACAGATGTTTATGATTGAGGATGTTGCCTACCAAGGTTCTGAAATAGAAGGCGATTCCCAATCCCAAAGCGAGCAAGAGGAAATTGTTCTCGAAATAGCCTTCCATGCAATTGCTGGAACTAATCATCCTCAAATCCTCTGAGTTCTCGGACAAATGCAGAACAGAGAGCTGCCTGTACTGATTGACGGAGGTAGCACTCATAACTTTATTGATCAATTTATTGTTACTAGATTCAAGTTGCCCGTGTAGCGAGATACAAGGTTTAAGGTGATGGTCACAAACAAAGAGAAAATAAAGTGCGCTGGGTTATGCCAATCATTGACCGTGACCATCCAAGGCTACCAGGTAACAATCAATTATTACGTTCTACTGGTTGCATTGTGTCCTCTCATCCTAGAAGTTCAATGGCTTGCAACTCTTAGGCCCATTAAGACAGCTTACTCACGGCTCACAATGAAATTTCAAAAAGGAGGAGTTTCTCATGTTTTTCAAGGGCTTAAGGAAGGGGAAATAAAAGTCTTAATCGAGAAGGACTTAAAGGGATTAGGTCTACATAGATCAGGATTTGTTTTAGAACTAATATCAACTAACTAAATGGCACCTGGCACTTAATCCGCACCATACCTATCAGATTTGGAATAACTTTTAAACCATTTATCGCATGTTTTCCTCGCTCTTACCGTAGTCCCACCACAACGACAACAGGAACATCGTATACCACTGCCAACACATACCAAACTAGTATGCATTTGATCTTGCCACTATTCACACTACTAGAAAGTGGAAATTGAGAGGCTACAAGAAATCCTCAACTCGAGACTTATACGACCCAATAATAGTCCTTTCTCTTCCCCGATCTTACTAGTCAGAAAAATCGATGGGCAATGGCAATTTTGCATGGACTATTGAGATTTGAACAGCCTCACAATAAAAAATAAGTACCCAATTCCTTTTATTGATGAACTTTTAGATGAATTACATGGAGCCAAAATTTTCTCTAAATTGGACCTGTGGTTGGGTTACCACCAATTTCGCATCCATAAACCAAACATTCATAAGATCGCTTTTTGCACCCACAAAGGACATTATGAATTTATAGTAGTGCCATTCAGTCTCACAAATGCTCCAGTAAATTTTCAGAGGCTTATGAATGATTTGTTCTGACCCTACCTCGGGAATTTCATTTTTGGTTTCTTTGATTACATATTGGTATACTCTAGGACCTAGTAAGACCATCTTAACCATCTTACCATCGTTTTTACCATCTTATCTTTTAACCATTTGTTTGCTAAGAAAACTAAATGTAGATTTGGAGTCTCCATGGTGGAGTATTTGGGTCATATTGTTTCTGAGGAGGGCGTGGCCGTGGAACCCTCAAAGATTGAGGTTGTACTTCGTTGGCCGCTACCCACTACTACAAAGGGGCTACGTGTCTTTCTTGATCTTGCAGGGTATTACAGAAAATTTATAAGGCATTTTAGAGCAATTATAGCCCCCTTGGACCAACTTCTAACCAAAGGCGAGTTTTACTGGAATGACGAAGCAACCATTGCCTTTCAACGTCTGAAAGAAGCATTGACTTTGTTGCCTATTCTAGCTCTTCTCGATTTCACCCAACCTTTCATGATCGAATGTGACAGTAAAGGCATCGGATTGAGTGTTGTGTTATCTCAAAACAATTATCCTATTGCCTATTATAGTGAGGCTTTAGAAGGTACGACTTTTAATCTCTTCACTTATGAAAAAGAAATGTTGGCAATTGTGAAATTCGTCAAGAAGTGGAGACCATATCTACTAGGCAAACCATTTACAATACGTACATACCAGCGGAGCCTTAAATATCTCCTCGATCAAAGAATCATGACATCAACCCAAACACGCTGGTTTCTGAAAATAATGGGGTATGATTACTTTATCGATTATATAAAGGGCCCTAAAAGTTAAGCTTCCAATTCCTTGTCCCGAATGGTTGAGCTTCAACTCATGCCCATTTTCATACCACACGTTGACCGGTGAACCCAATTACAACAGGAAGTGGACCAGGTTTTTACAAAAATTAACCATAGCTATGCCTCAACTTCCTTTGGTCCAACAGGATGGAGTTTGGTTTCAACAAAGGAAAGTGTACCTCCACTCTTCCTCTCCTTTGATTTCGAAGATCCTAACTGAGTGCCATTCTTCTTCTACTGGAGGACATTTTGGGTTTCACAAGACTCTTTCACGTTTGTGGCATAGTTTCATTTGGTTCGGCATGTGTAAAATGGTAAAAGAATTTTTAGCCCACTTTGACGTTTGTCAACGAAAGATGGCCAACTACATGAGACCAACAGGCTTATTCCATCTTTACCCATTCCTGAAAATATTTGGACAAAAATCTGCTTGGATTTTTGTTGAAGACTGGCGTCTATTCGGTGGGCATACGACTATGGTGGTTATGGTGGACCGATTATCTAAATATGCAAACTTTGTGCCTTTACAACACCCTTTCACGGTAGTAATGGATCTTAGACCCTGAATTTTGTTAAAATTTATTTTATTAAATTAGAAAGCATGAATATAAGCTAGAATTCATGAATTAGAAATTTTTGGAGTTTAATTTGGTATATTATTATTTTATTGTGGTTGCATAGATTAAAAGTAAGAGTTAAAATTTAAGTTAAGGAGATTAAAGGCATTAGATTGAATAAGGAAGGGTAAGATTGGAAGGTTAAAATTTTATCTTAAACTAATAAGACAAGAAGAGAGGAGAGTCATGTGTATTAAGAAAGAAAAAGAGAGAAAGTCGTGGAAGAAACCAGAAGAAGAAGAAGAAAGAAAGAAAAGAGCAAGGAGAAAGAAGAGGAAGAAGAATAATCAGCTGAGTTTTTAGGTAACCCTTATTATTCTTCTTGTTTTGATAGAAGAAAGAAGTAGAGAAAGTAGGTTTTATGTTGTAAATGAAGAGAGAAATGAGAGAACTGAAATTCTTCTCCTTAGATTTTTATGAACCTTAACTAGATCTTAGTTCTTCTAGTTAGATAAACTAAGAATAGATTAAGTCTAAGCTCATTTTTGGATATTTAAGCTTAAGGAAGCTTTACTCGTGTATGCTAATTAAATGAAAAAAATTTTGTTTGAAGGGCACGAAGAAAGTCGAAATCAAGATCAAGAAGAAGAACAAACTTCATCTTGGAAACATCAAGTAAATAGGTGGGTAGTATGTTTATAGTTATTGTGATGATGAGCAAAAATAATTGTTTGTATGTATGCTAAACATGTTTGTCTTGATTCATTGTGAATGTGGAAAAAATATGTTCTATGAATTTAATATCATGTTTATTTGAAAGATACTGCTTATGTGGGTAAGAGAGATACCATTCTGTTCGTCACGTGCACGTTGACCTAAAACCTTCTCCTGGCTGCCCACTTGTGGCATATGAACTCCGAAAAATAGACTTATTTTGTTCATGGTGTAAACTTCGGTTTCGCCATTATGTTTCATGGGATTCTCTCAAGCCATTATGTTTGTGCATTGCATCTTGAATTGTTAAACGTAAAGCATAATTGAGTGTTATGGTTTAATTATTAAATTGATTATATGATCTGATTTGTGAGATGAAGTATTCATGTTTATGTAAATTAGAATGTTAATGCCGTGATCTGTTGAGATTAAAATACTCTATATATATATATATATATATATATATACTAAGAATAGATTAAGTCTAAGCTCATTTTTGGATAATTAAGCTTAAGGAAGCTTTATTCGTGTATGATGATTAAATGAAAATATGTTTGTTTGAAGGGCACCAAGAAAGTTGAAATCAAGGGCAAGAAGAAGAACAAACTTCATCTTGGAAACATATAGTAAATAGATGGGTAGTATGTTTATAGTTATTGGGATGATGGGCAAAAATAATTATTTGTACGCATGCTAAACATGCTTGTCTTGATTCATTGTGAATGTAGGAAAAATATGTTCTATGAATTTGATATCATGTTTATTTGAAAGATACTGCATTTCTGTATTAGTGAAAAACAGAAAAATTCCAAGAAGCATGAAAAATATGAATATGATATGAAATATGTGTGCATAAGAAAACCTACTTATGTGGGTAAGAGAGATACCATTCTGTTCGTCATGTGCAAGTTGACCTAAAGCCTTCTCCCGGCTGCCCGCTTGTGGCATACGAGCTCCGAAAAATAGACTCATTCTGTTCATGGTGTAAACTTCGGTTTTGTCATTGTGTTTCATGGGATTCTCTCGAGCCATTATATTTGTGCATTGCATCTTGAATTGTTAAACATAAAGCATAATTGAGTGTTATGGTTTGATTATTAAATTGATTATATGATCTAATTTTTGAGATGAAGTATTCATGTTTATGTAAATTCTCAAATTTAGAATGTGAATGCTGTGATCTGTTGAGATTAAAATACTATATGTGTGTGTGTGTGTGTGTGTGTGTGTGTGTGTGTGTGTGTGTGTGTTTGATTTGTGTGTGGTTCGTTATCGCTGGCTATAAATGTATTAACCACTGAACATCGCAGCTCACCCCATTATTTTCCATTCCTCAGGTGAAGAAAAGCAGATCTTCATTAACCTTGTAAACTTCGGCAGACTCTAAGAATTTCTATCATTTGTAACTTAACTAGTTAGTTCAGAAACTTTTGGCACGCTAGAAGCACATCAAACATGAGCATTTATTATTTGTATTTTATATTATGCTACTGATGTGGCTTTGGATATGAAATTTGAAGATGTGTACAAACTCTGTTTTATTGAGAATTGACAGCAAAAGTTGTAGAAATTCTATTTTGTATATGTGCAAAATTTTCTTTTCTATTAAGTTGTCACTGTGGCTAGGAATAAGATTATTGGTTGAGTGATGATCTTTTGGTGGGTTTTCTTTAAGTAAATTGTTTTAAAGAGAGTTTTGTATGTATGGATTTAAATGTTAGATTAAGGTCTTTTGGTTATAGTTAACAACTATATTTATATATGTATTGACAGTAAAGAGAAAAGAGGAAAAAGGGGTTAAAATATGATCTAAAACTTTAAGGAATAAACTATATTGATCTAGGCAGAATTTGGAAAAAGTATCTTCACAAAAGTTGTAGATCTTTCTTTTATCTTTCTAACAACATAAAGTTTGTAATTTTTAGACTTCAAGATTGAAAGTTATGATGTTTTGAAGTTGGAGTGTTTTAAGGGTTACACGATTGTTCAAAAGCACAATCGTTACAACCTCAAGTTTTCATGAAAGTGCACGATCATATGGCCACTGCACCTGTTGTCTTTATCAGTCACGCCCGTGATTGTTGGATGTCACAGTCGTGCATTTTGTTTATTAATTCATAAGTCTATTTATTTGTGTTATTCCTCATCCTCGATTCCTTTTGACGAAATTTTGCTTTTATTATTATTTGTTTATTTTTTTACAAAAGGTCCCATCATGAATTCTTTTATTATTTATATATATTTTTTATTTAAAAATTTTGCCCAATTTTGGCGTATAGTCATCACAAAATCTTAAACGAGACTCGGGGTCAACATCTTTTAGTATCAGAGCCCACAGTTTTTAAGGATTCCTAGGCTTAGAATATATTATAATATGCATTATTATGATATATGATCAATTATTATTTTATTAAATTGATTGATTGCATTAATTAACATGCATATCATGCATACATGTAGGAAATAAGATTTAAAATGAAAGTAAACTAAAAGATAATGTTTTATTGAAGGAGTAAAATGTCACCTCATAGAAGAACACGAGGAGTTTTGCAAGGATCTACTGTACCTAATTCTCCACCGAGAGAGGAGAGTATTGATGAGTCTAGAGCCCCAGCGATTGCTGAGGTGACTGTAGGGCAGGATAGCAAGCCCTTTCAGCCTCAAATACCTAATCCGATTGATCTCAGAATGTTCCAAGCATTTGCTCAGGCTTTTGTTCAGGTCATAGGACAGATGCCATCGATTTCCACCCTAGCACCAGTTAAGAAAGGGAAGCAATTTGATAAGCTAGGGAAGTATGGCGTAGTGGACTTTGATGGGACAACTGATCCAGAGGAAGCTGAGACTTGGTTGAGGACGAAGGAAAGGATATTGGAACATGTGGATTGTGAAGATGAAGAAAAGATTGTGTATGCTGCAAGCTTGCTGCAAGGAGATGCTCTAAATTGGTGGGAAATTTTACCAGGGAGCCAGTTAAATCCGCCAGTGTTAAAATGGAATGATTTCCAAGCTACCTATAAGAAGAAATATTTGTCTGAGGTTTATGTCCAACAGAAGCAGAGGGAGTTCCTGAGTCTTACCTAGAGGGAGATGACGGTGAGTGAGTATAAGCATAGATTTACACAGTTGTCTAGATATGCAACTGACTTCATGATGAGCGAAGCAGCTAAGTGTCGAAGATTTAAAGCGAGACTGCATTTGGCCATAAGAGAAAAAGTGGTGGTGTAAAATTTATGTGACTTCCAACAGCTGGTAGAGGCTCCCTTAAGGGTTGAAAATGTGAAAAACATAAAGAGCGCAGCAAACAGAAAGAGGAAAGGAAGAGAACAGCTCAAAAGAGGGGGTAGTAGCAGTGCTTCTCTGCTAAAAAGAAGTACCGGGACTTTCCCCACACAATTTGATGTTAGGAGCAGTAGCGCAAGCTAGCCTAAATTAACGAGAACTACTTCCCTTCAAGCCTTGACTGTTGGAGGCAAGGGAAGAGTAGAGGGGGAAAAGCCGTCTTTTCCTAAATGTGATCATTGTGGCAAATTCCATAAAAGGAGTGTTATAAACTGATTGGCACTTGTTTTAAGTGTGGAGAAAAAGGGTATATGGCTAGGAAATGTCCACAGTATACAAAAAGAGAGGGAACTTAGATGCAAGCTTCAAAAAGAATTGAGACTGTAGGAGTTGAGTCTGCAACTGAAGTGAGTAGTTCACAGGTAGCCAAGAAAGAAAATCCTCTAGGAAGACCGAGGGGGCAAGCACATCTAGAGTCTTCATAATGGCCAGGGAGGAAGTAGAAGCAGCTCCAGAGGTTGTGACTGGTATGGTTAAATTATTCCATGATGACATTATTGTTTTTATTGATCCAGGGTCTACCCACTCATTTGTTTCATCAAGTATGATTTTACATGATAGAAATTCGAGTCTACTAGATAGCCCTTTGATGGTTAGTACCCCGATTGGCCAGTATGTCATTATTAGTCATGTTTATTAAGAGTGTGAAATATATATTGGTAAGGTAAAATTAGTGATGGAATTAATGCCATTGGAGATCAAGGGATTGGATGTGATTTTGGGCATGGATACTTTAGAAAAATATAGTGTCAACTTAAATTGTAAACAAAAGACGGTAGAGTTTGTGTTGGACAAAGGTGAAAAGGTGGTGTTTGTGGGAACTACGAAAGTAAGCCTGACTAGAATTATTTCAGCTTTAACAGCAGAGAAGATGATGAGGAAAGGATGTGAAGCACATTTAGTATATGTGGTAGACATGAAGGTAGATGAAGAAAACTTATAAAACATTCCTGTGGTCAGGAAATTCCCAGAGGTCTTTCCAGAGAAATTATTAGGATTACCACCACCTAGAGAGATCGAGTTCACCACATAGCTTCTACCGGGCATAGCGCCAATATCTATTCCACCTTATAGAATGGCTCCGACAAAATTAAAGGAGCTTAAAGAGCAGTTAGAAGAGCTGTTGGAGAAAAGTTTTATTAGGTTTGGCTCTTTGCCTTGGAGAGCTCCAGTTCTTTTTGTGAAAAGAAAGATGAATTCTTGAGGATGTGTGTCGATTACAAAAAGCTCAATCATGTCACTATTAAGAATCGATATCCTCTCCTGCATGTAAATGATTTGTTTGGTCAACTACAAGCAGCAAAAGTCTTCTCCAAGATAGACTTGAGATCGAATTATCATCAATTGCGAATAAAAGAATCCGATGTGTCAAAGACTACTTTTAGAATAGATATGGGCATTTTGAGTTCTTAGTTATACCCTTTGGATTAACTAATGCCCCTACACCCTTCATGGATTTAATGAACAGAGTCTTCAAGCCTTTCCTAGACCAATTTACATAGTCTTTATTGATGATATATTGGTTAATTCTAAAAGCGATAAGGAGCATGAAGAGCATTTAAGGATTGCCCTAAAGATATTGAGGGAGAAATAGCAGTATGCCAAATTTGATAAGTGTGAATTTTGGCTAAAGGAAGTGGCATTTTTTGGACACTTGATTTCAAAAAAAGGAGTGCATGTGGATCCAAGGAAAATAGAAGCTGTCGTTAAATAGGAAGAACCTAAGAATGTAGTAGAAGTGAGGAGTTTCTTGGGATTAGCTGGTTATTACAGACAATTTGTGGAAGGCTTTTCCATGATAGCAGCCCCACTTATCAAATTGACAAGGAAGAGTCAGAAGTTTGTATGGACAGAAGAATGTTAAAAGAGCTTTAACGAATTGAAGACTAAGCTTACAACTGCACCAATTTTGACTTTGCCTTCTAGTAGTGATGGACATACAGTATATAGTGATGCTTCAAGGAAAGGATTGAGATGTGTATTGATGCAAGGAGATAAAATGATTGCCTATGCTTTAAGGCAATTAAACCCTATGAGATGAATTACCCTACGCATGACTTAGAATTAGCTGCTATAGTTTTTGCATTGAAAATATAAAGACATTATTTATATGGAGTCACCACCAAAGTATTTACAGATCATAAGAGTCTTAAATATTTAATGGGCCAAAAAGAGTTAAATTTGAGGCAAAGAAGGTAGTTAGAATTATTAAAGTATTATGATTTGATGATAAACTACCACCCGGAGAAAGCCAATGTAGTAGCGGATGCACTAAGTAGGAAATCCTCTATGGCGTATGTGAAGATGACATATCTTCCTTTGTTGAAGGAATTAACCAAACTTAAGGTGAAGTTAAGGCAAGTCTAATCTGGTTGTTTATTGGCTAATTTTAGAGTAAGGCCAGTGTTAAGCGAGAAGATTAAGGAATTGCAGGAATAAGATGAATACTTGAGCAAGCTTAGAGAAGAAATTAAAAATGGTAAGCCTTTAAAATAGGAATAAGAGGAGATGGATTGATGGTGGTAGGCAACTGATTATATATTCTAAATATGTAAGAGTTGAAGGACGAAATTCTCGATGAGGCACATAATGCTCCATATGTAATGCATCCGGGAAGTACAAGAATGTATAGAAATTTAAAAGAACACTTCTGATGGAGAGGGACGAAGAAAGACGTTGCAGAGTATGCTGGAAAATGCTTGGTATGTCAACAAGTTAAAGCAGAATATCAAGCACCCGCTGGTAAGCTTAAGCCTTTGTCTATTCCTGGGAGAAGATTACAATGGATTTCTTAATAGGATTACTAAGGACCAGTAGGAAGCATAATACAGTATAGGTGATTGTCGATAGACAAACCAAGTTAGCACATTTCTTACCAATCAGACAGACAGATTCTTTGAATGCTTTGGCCAAGAAATACATAGATGAAATAATCAGACTTCATGGAATTCCAAGTTCTATAGTCTCAGATAGAGATCCCAGATTCACCTCCATATTTT
>JANZXP010000195.1:4757075-4769932 GCA_027576715.1 Erythroxylum flavicans | reverse complement strand
AGGAAAAACATAAAAAAATAAAACTTGTACTTCAAATTTAATTTGTATAGATGTTATAAACCCTAAATAAAACTAAACCCTGAAATAAAAAAATTTAATGCTAAAAAAACGACAACCCTAAACAAAATTAAACCATAAAAAAACAAAACCTTAAACTAAATTAAACCCTAAAACAAAATTCGTAAAAGTTTTGGCCTAAAAAAGAAAATACATTGTGTTTACCGCGCCATTGTGTTTGGCGGGATGGACACCACCGCGCCATCCCCCATGGCGGGGTGGACACATGCGTGGGCACCACCCCGCCATTTTTAATGGCAGGGTGGACAACGTGTCCACCACGCCATGCTTTACGGCGGGGTGTTGTAAACGTAATCCACCCCGCCATGTATTACAACGGGGTGGAATACACGTACTCCAATCCTGCCATCAAGATTGGCGGATTGTCCTATATTCAGACTCCCTATTTTTTTTATCACACATCAAGGATTGAAAAATAAAACCGTAACAAACCGAGAATTTAGCCTACATACGTGTATAGGCCATGAAGGGGAATGTTGACTAATGGTATGGGGATGGTTAGGCTTAGTGCCTGGTTTACTGTTTGTTTTATTTGTTTCCTTATAAGTGACCTGTTTTGTAGTAGGTTATTAGGCAGTAGGGGTAGTGGGGTTAATGCCTCCTTTTTATTAGCTTTATAGTTATTTCTTTTTCTGTCAGTGGTTATTTTATTTCAATAAATTGTACTTTGAGTTAGTTGGGTCACGTCTTCAATCATGTCCTCAGCTATTTAATAGTCATATATTTAATAGTCATAGTAAAGAATAAGAGGGGCATGTAAATTATCTGATAACCTATCTACTTCCTCTTTGTTTCTCCTTCCTCTGTTTTCCTTTTAAATTCTACGTATCAGAAAATTTCAAGTTTGGAAGGACCATCAAAGTCTCAAGTTCTTATTAGGAAAAAAGGATCTCGACACCTTTTCAGTAAAACTGGCTCTCAAAGCTTTTCAGGTATGAATTCAAAGTGTTGTATCGTAACAGGAAGGAGAATCAAATATGTGTGTTATCGAGGCTAACATGCGTTGAGCTGCTAACTCTTTCAGTCTTGCAAGTTTATACCAAATTCTGCAGAGATATCCAAAATAGTTGGAAACAAGATAAAACAATTCAGGATATCATTCACTGAATGGAGAAGGGGGCCCTCAGTTATGGAAAGTTTGAGTGAGGGGAAAACTTGTTACGATGGAAGGGAAGAATAGTCATCTTGTTTGATAAAGAATTGTATAGGAAGTTGATCTCTTTGAGCCACGATGCATCCCAATAGGGCAATTCGAAAGTAACCGCTATGATCAAGAGGTTACAAAATATTTTTTTTTACCTGAAGGGCTTAGGTAAAGGCATATGAAATAATGTTAAGGTTGGCACCATTTCCAGAGAAATAAGTATGAAAATGGCAATATCCCAGGAAACTACAATCGCTACTTGTTTTTGATGGGTGTTGGAAGAATATCAGTATGGACTTTGTGGAAGAAATTCCACATTTATGAGGAAGAAGAGTGGTTAATTGCTTCAATAAATATAGCCACTTTATACATACCAAACACCCTGTTAACATGCCAGATGTAGCTAAAATGTTCCTTAACCATATATTGAAATTGCACAAAATGCCAGGGAGTATCACGTGCGATCAGGATCTAATTTTCTTAAGTAAATTTTGGAGGGAGTTTTTTAAACTGCAAGGTATTAGTCTTAGGTTCTTTACTGTGTATCACCATCAGTCGTGCGGACAAACAGAGGTTGTAAACTGCACCTTAAAGGTCTACTTGCAATGCTTCTGTGGTGATGTTCGAACACTATAGGTGAAGTGGATTTCATTGGCCAAATAGTAGTATAACACTATATTTTATGAAGCCATCCATTCCACGCCATTTGAAGTGTTGTACAGGTATTCTCCTTTAGTGCATATGTTGTACCTAACAGGAAGACGAGATCCTCTGTCTAACCTTACTTTGTCTAATTCTGTTTAATCGAAAAAGCGTTGTCATTTCTTCTTAAATTTTACAAACTCTGCTACTCTTCCAAAATTCGTGGCTTATGAATCAAGCTGACCCAGTCGACATCCTCCTCCTTTTCATATTCATTCTCACAAAATCAAAATTTTCAGACATTCTTCTTCTTTTCAACACTAAAGAATCTCATATTCCTTCACTTTCACTGATATTCAAATCCATACAAGACCATCGTCAATTGGAACCCCTCCTGCTTTCTCGTCCCTCTTTGCCCCCTTACACCTTGTAATACCCAGATTTCTGAATCTCAATTATATCAAAGTGTGCGACTTTTGCATACAAGTCCATTATTGAGCTAATTTCCTCACAGATGAGTCCATTATTGAGCTAAACAACTTGAATGATGAATATATTATATGATATTTCCTTCTTTCATTCTATCACAAAAGAAGGGATCAGAGAATGACAGACAAAATGCTAGAATGTCGAGGGATAAAGTATATTGATTTAAACTTTGAAATTCCTAAATTGGAGATATTACAAGAAAGGGGACTACGAATGATGATGAAGCATTGGTAGTGATTTAAAAAAAATGCCCTATATTGATGCAACTGGACCTAGAGGGTTGCCTAAATGTGACAACAAAAGGGGTGATTCAGGCAGCACAAAACAGTAAACTGTAGGAGATTAAGAAATATAAGTTTGAAATGGTGTGATAATGTGAAAGTTGATATTATAAATTTCTTGGTGTTGTTAAGGTCATCAGTGAGAAAAATAGTCCCTCTATGTGGATTTTCTCCGTATCATAACCAAGAAACATTCTCTTGTGAAATGGATGTTTACTTTGCCAACGGAAGCTTCTGGAGCTTTGGAGTGTATTTTGCTGAATTTTTTATAAATTTCAATTGTAATATGTGGAATTGATAATATAATATAACTTTTTTCTTTTACTTTTCAATATCACTTGTTGTCTCGACAAACTCACTTTATATAAACGTGTATCGAATTTCATGAACAATTGCATTCTTCTTCATTCTTCTTGAGTTTGTTTGATCAATTTAACTTTTGAAAGGTATCTCAACTCGCATTGCTTGTACGGTCGTGCAAGGTCGTGACTTGCTTGCACGACCGTGTAAGTTAAGTCACGTCTATGACTTGCTTGCATGACCGTGCAAGTTAATTCATGACCGTGACTTGCCTTCCTAAACATTCCCTACCTCCAAGGAAGAAGTATTCTGAAATTAATATGTTGGAGGAGAAGAAGATTGATGAACATCAATATATGGACCCATGTAAAGTAGGATATGACAAATTGAAAGGGTTAAACGTGCAGATGAGGAATGTATCTTTTGGTTTCAAGTTATTCTTGATAATGGTAATTTACTTCAGAGGTTTATATATCTTTTGTCAGGGCATCTCCTTAATCTTCCAATGCTATGATACAATTTTTCCTTCATTTAATCACATTGTGGTTGTAGCTTTGGAAATCTTGATGGGTTAAATGTCTGACCATATCTCTTTTGCAGGTTATTGTAACAGTTCAGTTCACCAAGAAAAGTAAATGTTCGATCTTCTCATTTTTCCAAGCAAACAGAAGCATATTTCTGCAATTTCCCTGTGTAGAATTTGATATTTGCTTTAATGACTGATTTTTTAATTACCTTAAAAGGTTTCTTTTCTCCATATCCTAATTTCAGCAGCCTTCCACCCCTCCTTTTGCTGCGTTAACAAATCAATGTGTATCTTATAATGTCTGCATCTTATGTACAAGCACCTAGTAATGCAAATAATTTTGAAATGTGTTTAGTGGATAAGGATGATTTTTGTTTGTTTGTATTTGGAAGACCGAAATAAGTAGGAAAGTGGAGTGCCTTCTTTGTCTTCATTGTATCTTATGCTCCCTCTTTTGGTATTTTAACACTTGTTATTACTGTCTAGTTCACTAAAAGCTTGCCCTTTTTTTATTGTTTTCTTTTTTTTCTTGATAAAGTTTCCAATCTTTTCTTGTGCTTCATCATTGTCAAAGATGCAAGGGTCATGTGGGATAACAAAATTGGTCGCTCTAAAGGATATGACTTTGTTTCTTTCCGTAATCAACAGGTTGCTACACTTCATAAGGTTGATGGGAGAGCTTTTGGTTATGAATCATATTTTTCTCTCGCAACGATGGACCAACATTACCATAGTGGCAATTGAGGGAAGGTTAATAACATCAACATAGGGATGGTAATGCGTGATCTATAGGCCCAGATTTAAGTATTTTCAATGGGTTAGCCCATGAGTCAGGCCCAGGCCCAAGCTTAGGCCAACTCGAGATCCAACTATTCTATATAAAACGACATCGTTTTGCTTAGAAAAATTGAGCCTCAGATAAGCTTAGGTTTGGATAACTTAGAACCGGACTCAATTAAAAAAAGTTATTTTATACTTTTAGTTTTAAAAAAATTGGTCGGCCCATTCTTACATGAAAAAGAGGGACCATTGTTTGATATGCTTATCTTCTAAAAGGTAAGTTTATATATATTATGCTATATAATTTTTAACTTATTTCAACTTTTTTTAAAGAAATTATAATAATATAAATTGGACATAACAACTATCTTTTTATTTTTATTAATATTATTTTTACATATTTCTCATATAATCAATAACCATAACAATTAATTTTCACATGCATACATTGAAAAACATATACATTTTCAATATGAAATATATAAAATTTAAAAAATATTTATTACATATATTTGAATATGTAATTTATAATTCCTTTGTATAGTTTTAACAATATAAAAATTTATTTAAAACATTTTTATTTTTATCAAATAAATCGTATACAATTTTATAAAGTCGTTCATTTTTATGAATATAGAATTATTATTCTATTTAGGATAAATTTTAAGTTTTTTCAATTTATTCTTGTAACCATTATTCTTATACAAACCTGCATTCACTTCTACCATCTACTTCCTCTAGAGAAAGAAGGGAAATACCAGCAGACAGGCTCATTAATCGGATTAGATTTGTTTTAATTGCAAAAAACCTTCAACTCACTCTTACTCCTCACATGATAGGTAGATGGAATCTCTAAAGTAGTTTTATTACGTTGTCTTTAATATTTTACTTCTTTTAGTACACTTGTATTTATAGGTTTGTCGTGAACTCTCTTTAATGTTGTTTTAGTTTGGTCTAGTTGATGAAAATTTTCATTTTCAAAAAAAAAAAAAAAAAAGCAAAACGCCCGCTGCAAGCCAAAGTAGGTGAAGAGTACGTCGATACAACCCTCTTTAGAAATGATCTCTACTCGGTTTTCTTACAGAAGGAGTAAAGATATATCCACACTTTCCTTTAATTTCATTATCAGGTATCATGACCAAGTTACATGCACTTTCCTGATATCACGTAGCCAACAAATTAAGTTACATTTTACCTAACCTCAACAACAAGCCACTAACAAATAATGGCTTTGATGTTGAACTGTTCTTCTTCGATCGGTTGGCTTGTCCATGTCAGTACTCTTTCACTTTTTTGGCTACCTATCTGATTTTAATTAAAAAGAAGTTGTTTCCCTAGCTAGTTTAAGATACCCGAATTAAAAGCGTACATGCATTAAAATAGGTGACCCTGACCCTTAATTGCTTTTTATATTATGTAATTATAGATTACAGATGTTGCAGTGAATATTGGACATTAGGGTCGGTTCGCTTTTAGATGTTGCTGAATCTAATTCTGGAGAACGTAAATTATGTTATTTCTTGCTGTGTTTCAATGGAGCACGATCCAAAAAATGTGCTGGTGGGAAGTTTAGTTAAACTACTTATTCTCGATAACTGTGGTCTAACGAAGTTAAAACCATCAATGTCTTTTTCTCCCAAGGATGATAGGAATCATGCTTGATAGGAATAAGAAAGAAGTGGATGATAAGCATGATAGGAATCATGGATTGCAACTCACTCCAATATAAAAAAGAAAAAAATGTTAGTTATAAGTGGAAAAATCTTAGACTAATAAGTGTCACATTAAATTATATTTATTATTTAATTTTTAATTTTTAATTATTAAAATACAAAATATACGAACTTTTATATAAAATTAATGATGTAATTAATGCATATTTAAAGGATGACGATTATTTATATATAAAAAAAAACCTAATATATGTGTGTGTAATTACACTTTGTCAATGTATCACCGCACACTCCTTAACTTTGGTTCAACTTATTAATTTTATATTTCAATTCTTAAATATTTGTCATAGTTGAAAAAATTTGCTTAAACCAATAATAGTCATAATTTACCAAAATGGCAGGAGATTAGAAATTTGACATTTATGCTCCATTTTAAAGAGAATTTAATTATAAGATCACACATTCTAATCATATTGTTCCTTTTTATGATTATCAATGATATGGTATGATATCAAAAATCCTTTTTATATAAAACTCTTTATTACCATAAAAGGAATGATTTATCTTGTTCTAAAATTTTGAACATATAATTAAGTATTGCTATTGTTTATGATTGTCATTAATATTAGAAACGGTGCCAATAGCACTTAAAAGCAATGCTTTAAAAATAAACCGGTAAAATAAGAAGTTTAAAGTTTAAAAGGTTAAACTAGTATTAGATCGTTATAAAATTGACTAAAGATTGAATACTATTAATGTATTTGAAATATGATTAAAAGTGATTGTCCTTACATATCGAAGAATTTTAAGTTTAATTGTGAAATAAAATTAATTGATCATTTTAATTAGTTTATAAGAACTTATTAATTAATAAAAATCAAATTATTAATTAATAAATTGATCAGTTTTTAACAACATAAGTTATTAAAGTAAATCGAACTGAAAAGTTAAAAATTAAATTGAAAAATCTGATAGCTTAAGATTTTTAAGGTTGAACTGATCAAAATGGTTGAGTTTTTTAGTTATTGCTTAAAAGCATTAAGGATTTGAGATTTGGGTTGATTATTTATTATCTTCTATTCCTTTTTTAATTTATTATATGAACTTTTGACCGAGAAACAAATATTAGAACTGAAAATGTGAATAAAGAAGTAATATTGGTATAACGCAGAAGTTGAATAGCCATAAGCAAGCAAATGAAAACGAAAAAGAAATGCACTTTGACTTCGATCTATATGAACTTTTGACAGTAAGCATAAGATCCAATTAGCTAATTAACAAGGGAGGCGACCTGCCTTTGAATTAAACGTCAACAGAACAGCTCCTGACAAACTCATACTTGATCCCCAGTTCAAGAGGAACGCCGTCGTGCTTGCCGGAAGAAATATACGCCGGACAGTTCGCACTCAGATGGTATTTGCCGGACATCCATGTGCCAACCTTCCATTTCAACCTACCAGAAACCTTAATGTTCACCAAAACTATCCCTGCATTAAAGTCTTCGCTCAGAGCAGAAGCTAAGTATGGTGATATAGGCACGGAGTTACCACACAAGAAGGGTGACCACACACTAATATCCTTGTGACCCAAGTAAGCCCCTCGAGGAAGCTCTGTAGCTTGAGTTATCTGCTGGTTACGATAAGATGCGTAGATATCGACCTTGTCGAAGTATATGCCTACTCTGGCATTGGGATTTCTGGTGGAAATAGTGACTTGAATATTCGTAGTGAGGAAACTTGGCTGTGACAGATTTAAGGCGTAGAGGGTAGTGTCATGGAGGACAACTTGTGGCTTTGTTGGCCGGAGAATGATCCACACAAGGAAGATTGCAAAGAGGACGACGACAACAATCGCCCCAACTCCGATGAGTATCCGGCGATAGAGCTCTTTCTTGTGGTGACATCGTTGGCCACACTGTTTTTCACACATTGATGACATAGTTGGAAGTTGGTTAACTCGAGCTTAAAGCAGGAAGTACACAAGAAAGATTGAACAAGACCGTGTGATTTGTTTTATAGAGAATCTTGAAGTGATAAAAAGTTCAGATTAAGGATTTTAGGGGTTATGATTTGATATGATATACCTTCTTGTATCCATACGCAGAAGGGTAATTATTGTCGGAGAAATTTAGATAACAATGATGTATAAATGTGAGTAGAAAGATAGCATTTATATAGGCTCTACATCCTAAATGATAAAGAAGGAAAAGTATCCTAAGAAATTTGGAGAAATAATGGTAGAAAATTTTCCGCCTTATCTGGGGCTCTCCTAAAAATTCGAATTAATTATTCCAACACACCCCTTCATTTGAATTTGGAGAGTCCCATATGAGGACAATATTCTTCATGCTTCTTCTATGGTAAATTCTTGGTAAAAATATCTACAACTTGTTGATCAGTTCAGCAACTTTTCAATTGAACTTCTTTACTTAAAGAGCTCTCGAATAAAGTGGTGCTTAATTTTAATATGCTTGGTTCTATTGTGAAAAACAAGATTCTTTGCCAACAATACATTGTCATAGACCAAATATGTTGCTTCACTTTGTTCATGACCCAAGTCACACAAGATTCTTCTTAACCGCACCGCCTGACATGCGGTGGTTGTCACAGCAATATGTTCAACTTTTGTAGATGAAAGAGCCACAATGGCTTTCTCTTTTAAACTCCACGAAACAAAACCTAAACCAAGAGCAAAGCAGTTTTTGGTAGTGCTCCGCCTGTCCATAGCTGTGTCCTTTAAGGCAAAAAAAAGTTTCTCTTCTGTACCATATCCCTAGATCCTTCGTTCTAGCTAAGTAACGTAGGATCCTCTTAGCAGCACCCAAATGATGCTTAGTAGGTTGATGCATGAATCGAGAAAAAACACCTATTGAGAAGCTAATGTCTGGATGTGAATGAGTCACGTATATAAGCCTTCTGATCAAACTTTGATATTGACCACCATCAACGAGCTTGGTTCCATCTTCTGCTTGTAATTTTTTGTTAATATTCATAGGTGTAACAGCTTCATTGCAGTCCATCATGTTGCATTTCTTCAGAGTATCATCAATTTATTTCCTTTGAGAGATAAAAATTCCTTCCTCATTTTTAATCACTTCTAATACCAAGAAATAATGTAATTCACCAAAATCTTTCATCTCAAACATAGACTTCATGGAGCTCTTAAATTCTAATATAAGTTAAGTTGATGAACTAGTGTAAATCATGTCATCAATGTAAAGACTTACTTAAAGACTTACTATCAACAAATCACTTATACTTTGTTTTTTGACATACAAGGTTGGCTTATGCATACTCCTCCCAAAGCCTTTGTTACGAAAGAACTCATCAATTTTACTATACCATGCTTTAGGGGTCTATTTAAGCCCATATATATCTTTCTTCAGGTGGAATACTTTATTTAGCTTGCTTGAGTTTTCGAAACTAGAAGGCTGATCAACGTACACTTCATCATGTAGTTCTCCATTTAAGAACACCGACTTGACATCAAACTAATGCAATCTTAATTTTTTTTGAGCAGCTAATGCCAAGATAATCTGAACTGTTTCAAATTGTGCCACAAGAGAGAATGTTTCCTTGTAGTCCACTCCTTATTGTTGTGTGTATCCCCTTGTTACTAATCTTGCTTTGTGTTTTTGAATGCTTCCATCAGTCAAGAATTTAGTCTTAAAGATCCACTTCAATCCAATTATGTTTTTACCTTCAGTAAGGTTTATTAGCTCCCATCTTTGATTACGTTGTATGGATTGTAGTTCGTCTTCCATAGCATATCTCCATTCTTGTCTTTCCACTGCTTCTTCAACCGTGATCAGATCTCCAACAAATAGAATCAAAGGTGAAGTAGCTTAGATGTCTCGATCGAGGGACTTATACCCCTTGGGAGAAGATGCTTTGGATGAAAAGGTCGAATTTAATGACTGACTTGTTCTTGCTGGCGTCGAGTTCTGAGAATTAACTGGTGTTACTGCCTCCTCAACCATAACTTCCTTTTCTTCTTCTTCAACCGATGCTACCTTAATTCTTGTCTTTTCTTTTCCACTTCCAGGCTGTCTGCTTATTAAACAGTACATTTATGTTAATAGTTAAGCACCCCTTTATTAGATCATAGAGATAGTAAGCTTTAGAATTAGAACAGTACCCCACAAATATAAACTTTTGTGACTTATCTTCCAACTTATGTTTGTCTACTGTTCTCAAAGCATAACACACACAATCGAAGACATGTAAATGGCTCACTGATGGTTTGTTACCATACCATGCTTTATATGGAGTTTGATTCCACACAACTTTTGTAGGTGACATATTGATGTGATACACAGCCATTGCCACGCCTTTGGCCCAAAAATTATTGGGAAGACCTTTTGATTTCATCTTTGAACTAGCCATTTCAACTACTGTTTAATTCTTCCACTTAGCTACTTTGTTCTCATCCAGAGTATAAGGTGTTGTCAATTCTTTTTTTATGCCTTGTTTCTCACAGAATGTCATGAATTCATTGGAGGTGAATTCACCACCGTGGTCTATTCGGAGCACTTTTAGATCTCTTCCCTTTTGTTTCTCTATCATAGCTTTAAAATTTTGAAATACTCAAAAGTTTTTTATTTCAATTGTAAGAAGTACACCCAACTCATTCGATTGCAATCATCCGTAAATAACAAAAAAATACCTACTTCCTAAAAGATATTCACTTTTTATTGGACCATATAAATCTGTATGATCCAACTCTAAAACTTTGATTACTCGTTTGGATTTTCCAACAGGAAAAAACTTTCTTTGCTTGCTTCCTGAGCACACACCCTTCACATACTTTTTTTAGTTTAGCAATGAAGGGGAGACTAACCATTTGCTTATGTTTTAGTAGTTGCAGACCCTTGCTATTCAAATGACCATACCACAAATGTCATAGCTCACTATAATCCAGCTCCTCATTTACAAAGGCCACCTCTGCGTTCACAGAAAAATAAGAGGGAACATTCTATTGATAGACATATTAGCATGAGTAAAAACTTTTCTCAAGTTCTTATTCTTTATCACATATTGTGAACCATCAAATACCACAAGGTAACCACATCCAATTAATGGACCCACACTAATCAGATTGTGAGTCAAACATAGAACATAATGCACATCTTTAATAAACTTTGCTTTGTTACCTACTATAACCATAGTTGTCCCATGTCCTTCGATTTGTAGTTGTTGATCATCGCCCAACATACGTGATATTTGATCGTCTCATCCAACTCTTTAAACTTGGACTTATCTCCAGTCATATGATGTGAACACCCATTGTCGAGGTACCAAACATCATTGATCGACCCGTCATTAGATGTGTGTGCTATGAACAAGTAATCATCATGTTCATCATCTTCTTCTACATAGTTGGCTACTTCAGGCTTTGACCAACAAAACTTCTTTGTATGCCCATATTTTTTGCAGTATGATTATTGCACTGAATCGTTTTTACCTCTTCCCCTTCCTTGAAATCCACCTCGACCTCTGCCTCATCACTGTGGATTAGAGGATTCTACTTCTCCTTTGATTTGAAAGGTTTTTTCTTCCTCTTTCACTATTGTTCTCTTAATCCTGACCTCATATACTTACAAAGAGCCCATTAATTCATCAAAAGAAAATTTAGATAAATCTTTAGACTCCTCAATTGCAGCTACTATATGATCAAACTTAGAGGATAAGCTTCTTATAACCTTGGCAACTACAGCTTCATTAGTGATTTTTTCACTATAGGATTGCATTTGACTTACAATAGTCGAGATGCGTGCTAAATACTCTTGTACAGATTCATTCGCTTTCATGATAGAAGTTTCAAACTCTCGCCAACAAGATTGAAGCTTAACGGTTATTACCTTTGTTGATCCTTAGAATTCAGTTTTCAAGATTGACCAAGCTTGTTTGGTTGTAGTTGCTATAACTATGCGTGGAAAGATTAATTCATCCACTGCTTGTTGGATGAAAAATAAGGCTTTGGTGTCATGTTTCTAATTCTCCTTCTGGTTCACCTTATCATCACTTGTTTATGTATATCCGTTCTCCACAAAATGCCAAAGGTCTTAAGACTTAAACAATGTTTTCATCTTGATATTCCAATATTCGTATGAATCGCCCTTAAAAATTGGAATTTGCGGTGATGTCACACTGACTTGATTTGAGTCCGTTATCATATTTGACAGAGAAACTAGTTCAAGTTTCTAGTTCAAGAGGAACCTGGCTTTGATACCAAAATTGTTGGAGAAATTTAGGGAACTATGATGTAGAGAGGTGAAGACCGTAGTTGTTGTATGTATGTTTTATTGAAGCAAAAAGATAGCCTATATATAGGTTGTACATCCTAACTGATAAGAAGGAAAAGTATCCTAATTGATAAGAAATGAAAAGTTTGTTCCACCTTATTTGGTGCTAGAGAATAACAAAAACACTCCTAAAAATTCGAATTAAGTCTTCCAACAATTACGTGACTTCGGAGGAAAATGTAGGAATACGAGTAATATAATAATATATAGCTTCACTCTTGCTCGGGTTAGACCTTATCTTCCACATGCGCCTAGGGACCACAAGCAAAGAACAATGGCCGATGGTTGTAGGTCCGACTTGTGTAGAGACAAACGTGATACAGGCAAAAAGAAGAGAAAGCACTCTTTAGGGGAAGGTGACTGATCACCAAATATACATGTCTTAAGTGGAAAGTTGGTCAGTCTCACACCCAATTGAAATGCATTTTGAACTTAGTGTCCGTTTGGATCAACTTTTGTCAATAGAGCTTTTATCAGTAGAGCTTTTCTGAGAAGAACTTTTCTATAAAGCTAGTTGACTGTTTGGCTATCATTTAAAAAAGAGCTTTTTTGAAAGAACTTTATACAATAGACTGTTTGGCAACATAAAAATAAAAAGCACTTTTAATTTTAACTATATTTTATTTTGTAATAAAAATTA
>JANZXP010000195.1:4724112-4740988 GCA_027576715.1 Erythroxylum flavicans | reverse complement strand
AATAGCTATATTTCATATATAAAGGACTTGAAACAAACAGATGAAAAGAGAACCCTCGATTTTTCCCGCCAATCAAACAGAAGAAACAGTAACCCACGAATCAAAAGAAATGGAAGCAACGATGGAGAGAAAAACTACCTCTGGATCTCGCAATCTCTAGCAGATTTGGCTATGCAGAGCAGAAGCAGAGAGAAGAGCTATTCAGTGTTGGACCAGATCGCAGAGTCGTGAAGAAGAGCAACGACCAGATCGTAGAGCAGAATCAGAAAACGTTGGATGTTATAAATGTAAACGTCGGAAATTGTAAAAGTTAAAGTCTACCCGAAAAAGCTAAAATGAGAGGCTTTTTTGAAAAGCTCCAAATTTGAGCTTCTTGAAAAGCTGTATTTTAGCTTCCAAAAAAGCCATTTCTATTTAAAAAGTGCTTTTGAATTTTACGACCAAACACTCAATTTTCTTCAAAATAGCTTTTGCGGTGAAAAAAAGTGCCTTTTCACCCTCCAAAAGCTCAACCAAACAGGTGCTTAGTAATAGATTAATAGTTACCTTTAAACAACAATTATTTATTTTTGCTTCTTCTTTTGAGAGGGCCTTTTTCTTTTGAAAAATTGAAAATTAAATTTAATCATTAAAGGCGATAACAAGTGTTGCCATCATTCCTGGACTCATGCATATAAATTCTTGGACTCTAGCATATTATTCATTCCCCTGCTCACAAATAACTACTAAAGTATAGGTGGATCTAAACTCACCCGTTGAAAAGGAAAGGTCTTTCTCAGATATGCTTCTTTCATAGTCGCGTCATGCTTGAAGGAACACCATTGTCCCACCAGATCCCTATTATCAACTTATAGTTTGTTATTTGTGGAGATAGAAAGGATAGAATCATACCGAGTTGAGAAGCTTACCTGAGCGAGATCACACCTCCAACACGTCAATGTAGAGCAGAATCCCCAGACCTCTAAAAGAAAACAATGTCTGAAGAGTCGAGAAACAACATTTTTATGCCCTAATCGCTAAAATTCATCGCAATTCTGAAGCTAAGTATGCTATCTGAGTCGAGATCTTCTTGGTGCGGAGAAAAGAGTAGGAAAAGCACTATGGAAACACTCCGGAAGCCTCACCGTTAGAGCATCACCTTCACCCTCCCAAATCGAGAAGTTTCTGCAGATTTGGGAAAGTTGGATTCTATTATACCCTAATTGTTAAATGACTTTGATCTTTAATCTTTGTCTGAACATCGCTGTTTTTGCCTTTACCTAGATATATTAGTGTTTCAAGTGGGTTTATCTCATGTGGGAGAATTCCTCTCATGTTGTAAACTTCTCTAATTTTTTAATGAATTTTTAAATTCTCAAAAAAAGAAGTGTTGCCATCATTATGAATGGGCTAATAAAACAACATGAAAATATTATATTATGAATCAAAAATTAAGTGCAGATGCTAGTCATTAATCTCATACTAACATGACATTAGAATCATTCTGTATTTTATCTTCAAATGTGTAGCTTTGACTGATGTTTGTTAATGTCTTTAAAGATTCTCTTATATTTCTCTGATTTCATAAAACTTGCATCAGATATGATAAAGCAATAAAGAGGCACCACTGATTTGTTTTATCATGCGTGTTTAAGATAAACACTAAGCTACAATATGTTCCCAATTCATTTGGTTTATCTCCTAACAAGCATATGCTAGAAACTTCATTCCATAAAGATTGAGTGAACTGACATCTGAAGAATATATTAGTAACACTCTCTTGCTCTTGCTTGCATTATACACACCTATTTGGTATAAACATATACTTTTTCAATCTATCAATTCTAAGAAATCTGTTCTTGATAATTCTCTACATTGTGATTGAAACTCTAGGCGATATATACTTGCACAGGATAAGTTTATGCCTTCATATTATTCTTCCCTGCTTTTGAAACAACTTTTTAAAAGACACATTGGTGAATTTACCATGCTTAGACAAAGTGCACCAATTGGGATCTGTCTTATTTTGCCTTAAGTTCAATGCTGTTGTTCTGATTATACAAACCAAAATCTCGAATCCTTGATAAAATCTCAAATTCATGTGTTAGAGCCCAAACAACAAATTGATCATCATTAATGATATTTTTAATTGAATTGAGCTCACTAATATCTTCACAAACTTCAATAACTAACCATTTGTCATTTCAAAAGAATGTATTAATACCATTTCCCAATAATCTAATTACATGTGGCCTTGTTTTGCTTCTTAATTTGAAGATTGTTTTTATTGTGTTTGAAGCATTTTTAGCTTTTTTCATCTTCCATAAACTCCTCCCTTTGATGTAATAAGCATTTATCCACTTAACCCATAAGATTGCTTATCTTTGACAATCATTCACAACTTTTTAACAAGTATGACCAAACTAGAGATTTTCAAAGGGATCACATTCAAACCACTATATTTCTTTAAAGAACATACCTCAAACCATTTAATGGGAATGGATTGTTTTCTTGTTCCATTTCTAGACCACAAAAGCATTTTGAGAATAGTTGGCTGACTTTTTCAAAGTTTGTCAATTATGAATTAAGTGCAAGTGTAAGGCATAGCTGTAGCTAGTAACAGCAAGTACGGGTCAATCCCCATGAAGATGATGAATATTAGTAGTTATTGTTATCCTTTTATCTTATCTACAAATTTAATTGTGATTTTTAATTAAAGAAATCAAAACTTAAGTAAATTACATACAATAGGCAGCAAAACAGAGAATTAAGAAATCACTTAGGAAATTACTAATATCGAGAATTAGTGTCCAGGTTTCGAATCACCATAATTACCCTAAATTGATTAATCTTTTATCATGCAATTGTCTTGTTGATATATTAGACTGTGAAAATTCATATGGTATGTTAAAAGCTCACTCTTGAGTCTAATAACAATTAATCCTCAGGTTATCAACCAAATTACTCAAGTTAAAGTTTATAGAATTGCTTTACCAATTTGTGAATCTCGCTATTAGGTTTCACCCTAATCTAAAGGATTTATATTATCCTATCTTTGGGTTACGATCAACTCCTTCCAATTATTATAGATATATTCACACATATGATTTTTCAATCTTTATGTTATGAAATCATACTATGCACTAATATTCTAGATCTATTAAAATATATATTAAACACATAATTAAATCATAATAGTTTAATCCAAACAATTGCATTAATAAAAGAACCAAAACATGTTTTTACACAAAACTAGGTTCATCTAACCTAGGCACTAGAATAATTTAGTTATGCATGATAGAATACAAAATCAAACATAAACAAAAAGAAAAACGAGTTGAAAACAATGGGTTAATAATTCTAAATCTCCCTGTTTGTCTCCTATCGAATATTCTTGCAAGGCAAATGTTTGATCTTGTATTCTGATAGATCTTTTGATAATTTCTTCGTGTTTTTCACTTCTCTGAATCAAAATAACCCGTTTTAAACGATCTCATCCTTTGTAATTGCCTCCTAGTGTCTACTCTTTAAATTTTTCTCTGATCAAATCTTTTTACAGTAATTTCTAACATTTTGGGTGATACATGGTCTGATACACGGTTATGTACTAGACTATGTATAAACCAAAATATCTAGAATTAATGATTCTACATGGCCTGAGAGAAGCACACGGGCTGATGCACGACCATGTATCCCTTATTGGCTTCAAATCTTCATTTTATGTCACGTTTTCATCTGAATTCTTCTTTTAGTCTATGAAGGCAATTATAACCTATAAACACACTTGGAGTAAATTAATTACCAAATATACAATAAAAGTATAAAATATCAAGCAAAAATACATCAAATATGGGATATAAATATGGTTAATTATGCAAATATCATACATCCCAACACTTAAGCTTTTGCTTGTCCTCAAGCAAACCATAATCAAAATTATAAATCTTACAACACCTATCCCTCATTAATTTTGATCTATTCATTCATTCTATAAATCATCATATCCTATTAAACCAAATTAACATACAACTAAAGTCAAGTTATACTAAAATTAACTTCCTAAGTAAATATTTATGGTAATTATGTCGATAATCGCATTGAAATCAAAAGCATAAACCTTTACATCTCACCAAAATTTCACTCAATGCATTTAAGTGTTTTCGATGAAAAGTATTAAAACTCTTAATCCATGCCTAGTAGAACTCTTACCACAGGCTTGCAATATTATCACATCTCCTCCACTTATGCATAAACTATAAACAAAAATCAATAGGCCTTAATAAGGTTTTAATGGGGCTTAAGTAAGGTATGGTTGGGATAAGAAAATGGTTGATTTAAAGGAAATTTACTAAAGAGAAATCACAGGAAACTTATTTACAAATATACGGGTCCTTTTATTGCAACTCTATTAGTACTCTATACTTATTCATAATTTTTTTCTGCTTATTTTTTTAATCAAAACAATTTTGAGCATTTGTCATGTATCACACTTCAAGAAATAATAAACCTTTAAAAAATTTTCCAAGTTTCAAACAAGTAAAGAATGTCAATAACCTTCAAGGTTTAAAACAATAAAAAGGTCTTCAAAGAAAATAGGAAAAAGTTTAATATATGGGTATAATAACAATGAAAAAAGCTAAGGCTAAACTTGGTTATTCGTAAAAGATAGTTTTATGGGTGTCAAAATTACCAAAGAAATGGGCTTAAATCAACTGTTGAATCTAAATGCCTTCATCATATCAATGCTTGTAATTTAACAAATATGATCTCAATATGTATAATAAAAGCAAGTTTTACAATCATTTTAATATATATGATAACACACATGAAAGACTAAAAAGAACTTAAAATTTTTAAAATTGTGGTTTTTAGGCTCAAAAGCTCACAAAAAAATATGGGTATATGTGAGTGTAAATAGTATGCAATTTCAATTCAATTTGACTATTTCAATGAATGATAAAAATTATGACTTACAAAAAAAATTTCATTCTAACAATCATCCTTTTGCATACTAACTCAACTCTATATTCAACAATGAAATAAAGTATTGATGGATAGATTTCAATTACGTCAAGATATCATTTTATAAAATATTATAATCAAGATTGTAATAAGCTTAAAAATTCAATAAAAATTTATTAACCACTTCTCCACACTTAAGTTGTACATTGTCCCCAATGTACACAATGTAAGTATATATAATAAGTAAGAAGGTGCAGCAGTACTTTCTTGAAGGTGACAATTTTTTCGATTTATGATCCATCCAATTATTGATTAAAGCCTTGTAAAATATAAGAGAAAAGGATAAAAAGAATCAAAAGAAATAAAAAATAACACAATTGAAATTAAGAAATAATATATGAAAAGAACATAATGAAAATAGATTCCTGATAGGTGTGACATGCATTGTATTTTAGGGTATAGTTCAATATGTGTTTAGTCATTTATCCAATTGTTTATTATGTGTTCAGGGTAGAATTGTGTTAGTTTGTGATTTATTTGTGTCTTAAGGGTTTTATGGTTTAGAACAATCCTTTGAGCTTAAATATGGTGTTTTGAGGTACTTTGATGCATTGTTAGTGTTTCAAGGTAAAGATCGAAGAATGGAGGAGTTTCGGAGCAAATTGGGGCCAATTGTATAGCCTATAGGCCACGATCGTGGTATAGCCTATAGGCCACGATCGTGGCCTACATCGGGAAGATGCACAACCACTTCCAAACTTTGTGTTTTGAGAGATATTTTGAACCTTTCAAACCCTGGAAAACCCTAGTTCAATCTTAAACACAAAAGAACTTAAATAGAACAACAAGAACAGAAAGAAGGAGCTTTTGCATTAGCCACTTTTGGAGAGAAACCTTAGAGAGAATTGTTGAGAGATTGAGAAAGAGAAGAAGGAAGAGAGAAGTGTAGAAGAAGGAAGACTTTGACGTACTTCTCAGATAAGGAGTTTTCAACGTCACTGCCTCCCGTCTCCGTCTAAGATCGTATTTCCTGTTATTTTCCATTTTTATTATTGTATATAATTGGAAATAGCAGTTTGATGATAGGATTTGTGAATGTTGAGATGTTCTAAACTCAACTTCGGCTTTTATATCTTTGATTTAATGAAATCTGATTGTTTTATGTTTATTGGATTTATTGTGATTAATTTCTATGATTGCATAATTTGGTAATAAACTAAGAGGTTGAACTAAATGAAAAACTATTAAATTGGGCTAACGAGAGTTAGGCGATTTAATAAGAACAAGAAATTAATCAAATCGGTCATTGTGTGAAGAGAGATCTCGCATAGGTTCCTGATAACTTATTGGATAACTTCAGATCTAACTAGGGTTTTGGATAGATTGTTAATTGAGAGATTGCAATTCCCATGATCTGATTAGGGTTTATAAATTAAGGTTAATGGTTATAACTTGAGAGAGAGTAATCAACTCTAGGACCGTCTGTAACCAATAATCTAGTAATTCATAATTGATTGGGTTAACATTAAAGATAGGTAAAATTCCCCTTTCTCTTAATTGGAAGTTTTCTTAGGTTAATTCTTGAGTGCATTGCAATTACTAAATTGTTAATAATTTCATAATTGATTCTTGAATTGATTTTCTTGATTGAACTGCATTCTTGTTTTGGTTTTGTTATATTTGATTTTTTGCGATTGTTTTGGCCTTAGACTTTAGGATTAGATTATCCCTCCTCGTGGGATTGACACCTTAGGTACTACGCGAATGACCCGTGCACTTACAGATTATCAAGGTTAATTATTTAAAACTTACACACATTGAAAAACCACGGTGAAGTTTTTGATGCTGTTACCGGGGAGACGATTAGTTTAGTTCTTGAGTTTGAGGCTTTTTCACTATCTTTTGTGTTAAAAAAATTGGGGCCTAAAGTAGAGAAATAGTAAGATATCTTAGAGTAAGTATGAGACATCTGAAAAGCTAGATGCTAAGAAGAAATGGAAAGAAAAATAAGGGAGGATAGATATTATAGGGAGTAAGGAACTTTTGTGAACCATAATAAGGCACATTATGTTTGGGGAAGTAATGATCCTTATTGACATATGTACACTCCTGAGTGGCAGAACCACCCAGATTAATATCGGTCCAGCAATGCAAGTAATCACATGGGACATTAAGATTTATTTGAATTTCAGTAAGATGAGTGCAATTCATAGGATTCCAAATTGGACAAAATCATGTATAAGCTAATAAAGAACTACAAGAGACTGGAAGAGCAATTTAATCAAGTAACAAAAAATCATATCACTCCTATTCATAACTTGGAGATTCAAGTAAGACAACTTTCTAGAGAATTTTGTAATAGAAGTGTGGAATACTCTCTGAGCACTATGGAATTAGATCAACGAGAGCAATATGAGGCTATCACACTTAAAAATGGGGAAGAACAAGAAGAACTAATGAAAGACCACACTGAACCCTACCTTATAGAAGATCAAGAAATCAAAAAAGAGGATGAAGAAAAGAATGAAAATCCCTTATATTATCCGCCAAATCTTGATATATCATGCTTGAACATAAAAAAATCTTGGGTAGATGTCTATGAAAAGAACCTTATCTATCAGATTAATAATGACCAGGTGACATTCAACATGAATGATGTATTAAAGAATTCGAATGATAGTAGCTCATTAAGGATAATTTATGTGTTCAAATCTTCTAAAGAACAAAAGGATGAAGAAAAGATGACAATAGATATCGAGTTTAAAGAAGCTATGAAAGTCTCCGAACATGAAGCGAAAGAAGTAGAGTAGATGAAGATGATTAAGGAAGAAAGAGAGTAACTCGCCTTCTTACAGGACAAATTGTTGGATTTGATGGAAGATTCAGGTAGTTTTGTTATTTCCTATTTTATTGACAGTTTGTTAGTGAAAAGGACATTAATGAGCTTAATTGGTTTTCATAATTTATCAATATTGTCTTTTTGATCATTTTGTAATTTGTAGCTTACATATAGGCTACAAAACTGATGTTGAATTAGAAGGGTGGAAGCAAGCTGGTCATAATTGATCCTGGCTGAGTTTCCAAAAATACAAGGTCAAGCTAATGACTATAAATTAGCTTGTTTAGGGTATATTTAAATTGTCATGCAGTTAAAGTTGTTTCATTTCCATAAATAAATAATAATGATTCGAAATATATTGCCCGACTAATTCTCTCTCTCTCTGAATAAATTTTAGGATCGGGAAGCTAGCTCAGCATCAAGCTTTTTTAGTCTCTGCCTCTGACACATCACCACCTGAGTCACCATGATGGTTTTATGTTTTAACCCTTTTCTTTTCATTTTTATTAGTATTTTGTTCTTTTTTTCTGCCGCATATTGTTTCATTCCCCCTTTTGTGCTTGTATATATCCTTCTCACATTAAGGACAATGTGTTGTTCAAGTGTGGGGAGGGCTGTGTGTTTTGACCTTGAGTCTGAATTTTGCATATTGTGTAATAGTTTGTTTAGGTTACATGATGTAAATTGTGTGAATGCGTCAACGACTAGGACTTTACAGGATAGAATTGGCCTTAAACATAGTCTTTTAGGTTGCCAAGATTTATTAGCTTGTGAAATTAATGACCTAAGTTACTTAGGCCTAAATTAAATACGTTGGTTAATTAGGATACAATGTTAATCAATTCACCCTAGGAAATTGCCATACTCATTTATAATTTTAGGTCAATCAAATAAGTGGCATTATTAGTACATTTTCATGACAATGATTAGCTAAAGCAATAAGGTAGGAAAAATTTTGTGTTAAAAGAAAAGTTTGTATAATTTTAACTAAAATAACTATTCCACTGGCCTTCAAGTAATGAATAGAGATAGTATCCAGTTGAGAGTGTGATGTAGCTGAGTAATCGGATCGACACGCATCACAAATGTGTGCCTTTGTATAAAAAGGCTATAATGACATTCCAACTAAGCAGCTTAACAACAGTATGATTTAGTTGAGTAATCGGATCAACATTCATCACAAATGTTTGCCTTTGTGTAAAAGGCTAGGTTTATGTCCTTAAAGAAAAATCAAGAAGAAGAATGTTTTCAAATAAAAACCTACCAAACTTGTTAGTAGTTTGTTTTTCCATGAAAACCTATTGAGAAATAGCTACACTTTTGTTTTGACTAAATGATTATCAATGTGCGTGTGCAAGTGATAGGGGTGAATAGGCTTAACATTAAAATTTTGATTAGTTTGTATAATGAGTCCAAGGTGTTTAGACACAGATTTCACATGTTAATAATTTGGAAGAACTTGAATGATTGTGTTTAGAGTTAAATTATTTCGTGAAGTTGAAGCCATTGTCTCATTTGTTGTATTGTGTGTTTTGTGTTTTTGTTGTTTTGTTTGCTTGAGGACAAGCAAACGTTTAAATGTGGGGATATTGATAGGAGTGAAATGCATCATATTTTAGGGTATAGTTTGATATGTGTTTAGTCATTTATTTGATTGCTTAGTATATGTTTAGGGTATAATTGTGCTAGTTTTTGATTTATTTGTGTTTTAAGAGTTTTAAAGGTTAGAACAATCCTTTGAGCTTAAATATGATGTTTTTGAGGTACTTTGATGTGTTTGTTAGTGTTTCATGGTAAATATCGAAGAACGGAGGAGTTCTGGATCAAATTTCCATTATCCTGTCATGATCGTGGCAGGGCTATGGTCATGGACTGCGTCGGGCAGATGCATAGCCACTTCCAAACTTCTCATTTCTAGGGATTTTTTGGACCTTTCAGACCCTGAAAAATTCTTAGTTCAACCCTAAACACAAAAGAACATAAATAAAACAACAAAAACAGAAAGAAGGAGCTCTTACATCAGCCACTTTTGGAGAGAAACCCTAGAGAGAATTGTTGAGAGATTAAGAAAGAGAAGAAGGAAGAGAGAAATGGAGAAGAAGCTGACCTTGACATACTTTCCGGATAAGGAGTTTCTGACGTCCCTGCCACCCATCTCCATCCAAGATTGTATTTCCTATTATTTTCCATTTTTATTATTGTATAGAATTGGAAATAGCAGTTTGATGATGGGGTTTGTGAATGTTGAGATGTTGTAAACTCTCCTTCGGACTTTTTTTCTTTGATTTAATGAAATCTGATTATTTTTATGCTTATTGGACTTCTTGTGATTGATTTTTATGATTGCATAATTCAGTAATAAACTGCGAGGTGAACTGAATGAAAAATTTTTAAATTAGGCTAACGAGAGTTAGGTGATTTAATAAGAACGAGAAATAAATCAAATCGGTAATTATGTGAAGAGATATCTCGTATAGGTTCCTGATAGTTTATTAGACAACTTCAGATGTAACTAGGGTTTTGGATAGATTGTTAATTGAGAGATTGCGATTCCCATATCCTGATTAGGGTTTATAAATTAGGGTTAATGGTTATAACTCGAGAGAGAGTAATCAACCCTAAGACCATCTAGAATCAATAATCTAGTAATTCGTAATTGATTAGGTTAGCATTAAAGACAGGTAAAATTCCTCTTTCCCTCAATTGGAAGTTTTCTTAGATTAATTCTTGAGTGCGCTACAATTGATAAATTATTAATAATTTCGTAATTGATTCTTAAATTGATTGGTTTGATTGAATTGCATTATTGTTTTGGATTTGTTACATTTGATTTTTTTGCGATTGTTTTGGCCTTAGACTTTAGGATTAGATTATCCCTCCTCGTGGGATTGACACCTTAGGTACGATACGAATGACCCATACGCTTACAAATTATCAAGGTTAATTATTTAAAACTTACACACATCGAAAAACCACAATCAAGTTTTTGGTGTCATTGCCAGGGAGGTGATTAGTTTAGTTCTTTAGTTTAAGGCTTTTTAACTATCTTTTATGTTTATAAAAAAGAAATTGGGGCGTAAAGTAGAGACCCAGCAAGACATTTTAGAGTGAGAATGAGACATCTAAAGAGCTAGAGGCTAAGAAGAAATAGAAAGAAAAATGAGGGAGGATAGATATTACGGGGAGCAAGGAACTTTTGTAAACCATAATGAGGCACATTATGGTTGGGGAAGTAATGATCCTTATTTTAATATATACACTTCGGGGTGGTAGAACCACCCAGATTTATATCGGTCCAACAATGCAAGTACTTATATGGGACATCAAGACCTATTTGAATTTCAGTAAGGTGAGTCCAATTTATAGGAATCCAAATTGGACAAAATCATGGATAAGCTAACAAATATAAAGGAGAACCAGAAGAGACTAAAAGAGCAATTTGATTAAGTAACAGAAAATCATGTCACTTCTATTCACAACTTGGAGATTTAAGTAAGACAACTTTATCATGAATTTTGTAAGAGAAGTGTGGAAGACTCTCTGAGCAATATGGAATTATATCAACAAGAGCAATATGAGGCTATCACACTTAGAAATGGAGAAGTACAAGAAGAACTAGTGGAAGACCATGCTGAAACCTACCTTATAGAAGACCAAGAAATCAAGAAAGATGATGAAGAAAAGAATGAAAACCCTTTATATTATCCTCTAGATCTCAGTATACCACGTTTGAACATCAAAAAATCTTAGGTAGATGTCCATGGAAAGAACCTTATCCTTTGGATTAATGATGACTAAGTGACATTCAATATGAATGATGTATTAAAGAATCCGTATGGTAATAGCTCATTCAGGATAATTGATGTGTTCAAATCTTCTAAAGAATAAAAGGATGAAGAAAAGATGACAATAGACATCGAGTTTGGCGAAGCTATGAAAGTCTTTGTTCATGAAGCAAAAGAACTAGAGGAGATCCAGGTGATTAAGGAAGAAAGAGAGCAACTTACCTTCTTACAGGACAAATTGTTGGATTCAATGGAAGATTCAAGGAGTTTTTTTATTCCCTATTTTATTGACAGTTTATTAGCGAAAAGGACATTATTGAGCTTAATTGGTTTTTCATAATTTTATCAATATTGTCTTTCTGATCATTTTGTAATTTGTAGCTTACTTACAGGCTACAAAATTGATGTTGAACAAAAAGGGTGGAAGCAAGTTACTCATAATTGATCCTAGCTGAGTTTCCAACAATGCAAGGTCAAGCTAATGACCCTAAATTAACATGTTAGGGTATATTTAAATTATTATGCAGTTAAAGTTGTTTCATTTCCATAAATAAATAACAATGATTCAGAATGCATTGCCCTACTGATTCTCTTAGTCTTTCTGAATCAATTATAAGATAGGGAAGCTAGCTTAGCATCAAGGGTATTTGGTCTCTGCCTTTGAGACATCACCACCTCATTCACTATGATGGTTTCATGTTCTAACCCTTTTCTTTTCATTTTTGTTAGTTTTTGTTCTTTTGTCTTCTGCATATTGTTTCATTCCCCTTTTTGTGCTTGCATGTATATTTCTCACATTAATAACAATGTGTTGCTCAAGTGTGGGGAGGGCTGTGTGTTATTAGCTTGAGTCTAAATTTTGCATATTATATGATAGTTTGTTTCGGTTACAGGATGTGAATTGAGTGAATGCGTTAAAGGCTAGGACTTAATGGGATAGAATTGGCATTAAACATAATCTTTTAGGTTACGAAGAATTATTAGCTTGTGAAATTAGTGACCTAAGTTATTTAGGGCTAAATATGTTTTTTTGAGAAATTAAAAATTTCATAAAAGAATGAGAAGAGTTACATCTCAAAGCTATCCCATGGACAGACCCACTTAGATACACATAATAAGAAAAAATGACATCGTTCAAATAAGAGACATTCGACGATTAGGGCAAAACTACTTCTGCCTTTCTCAAATCTTCAGCCATTTACTCAATTAGGGAGAGTGGTTACGAGGCATCAGAGTCTTGCAGTGGTTGCGGTGGTCTTTGGGGCTCCTTGTCTTCTCTCTACCCTTGCTAGCTATTATCCTCACGTAGCTGGTACTATTCGAGTTCATCTTAGACGATTCAAGGGTCTCTAAGTTGTTTCTTTTCTTTGGCAGGTGTGCGAGACTCGCTGATCCCAATTCTTCTGTGACGAGCTAGCTATTGAAGACCTGATTTAGGTCAATATAGCTTCTGCTATGATTCTTTTCTCGGCTCCTTCTTTAATCAAGCACTGTTGACATCTAGGGTTTGAAAATCTGGGTTATCTTCATCAGGGTAAAGGGCTTTGCAGATTAACCAGAAAGGGGAATCTTTTCTACGAAGATTTAAAAATTCATAGATTTTCTTTCTTTTCTGTGGTTAGGCCTTTAGTCCTTTATCTGCTGATGACAGGGATAAAGATGAAGCATTGGCCTTACCCTGTTATCAAACATGAGAAAGAGCAGATCCTAAGTAAGGTACTGGTTATCTTCTCTATTTCCTTTGGTCTGCATGTGTAGTCTGCTTGAAAAGTCCTAGGGACTGTTGTGAGTAGAGAATTGGGTTTCATTACTGACTGAGGATAGTGTAACTGGTTCATAGGACTATCTGAACTAGCTATTGTTATATACTATATTCTCTAGGCTAGAGCCATTCTCCTACTATAGTGGAGGTTTAACTGGATGATAATTAGTTGCTCTCTTATGCTGGCAGTAGTGATATCTAATAGAGAACTTATCGAAGTAGATTAGTTTTTAAACCTTCTACTGTTCCTTTCTTTCCAGATAACATGAAGATAAGTAGCCACTGAAAGTAGAATAATAGCCCTATCAAACTTTGAGTAGTTCAAATTAGGTAGTTCTTTTATAATCTCTATGATTATGTCATAGTTGAAATCAGGGGCACATAGCATAGAGATTTTTGCCCACAGTCCTCTAGAAAAAACACATTCAAAGAAAAGGTGGTCCCTAGTTTCATCCTCTAGGTTGCATAGGATATATAACTTAGAGGAGGACAGGAATTTCAACCTATCTAAGGTACTTAGCCTGTCCCACATTGCTAGCCAGAGCTGAAAATTATCATTAGGTCTAAGGACCTTATTCTAGATCAAAGTGTCCCATCCTACATGGTTTACAGTTCTATCTCTCAACTTTCTGACTTCCTTAACCATAATTCCAGAAACAGGAATACCTTTCCACAAGTACATATCTTCCCCCCATGACTTGTGAATAGGGGAATATTCAGAAGTGAACCCTTATCAGAGGAGAGAGTCTAGTTCCCATTCCTTATAATTTCTTTAAGCCTAATGTCCTTTGGAAACCTATTCAATAGAAAGTTTCCCATCTGGTTTTGTATTAAAGGACCATTCCTTGTCCAGTTATCATACCAGAAGGAAAGTCTATCTCCTATCCCTATCTGGCTTGTAATGTGTTGATAGATCTCCTCCCTTATTTTAAGTAGTTGGTTAAAGAACCAAATGTTGCTGACTTTGGGTACTTGAGCCCAAAGACTCCTTCCTTTTAATAAATAAGAATGAATCCACTTAATCCGCATTGATTGCTTATCACTCAGGATTCTCCAAATTCTCTAAGAAGTCTATTTTTAGTAGAGATGGACTCTAGTCCTAATCCCCCATCCTCTTTTGGTTGACATATTGTCCTCCAATTCACTTTTGCTATTCCTCTCTCTCCATTCATTTTCCTCCATAGAAATTGTTTCATTAGTTTTTCTACTGTTTTAATTAACCCTTTTGAAATGAAAATGTAAGAACACCAGTAGGTACTCATAGACATTATAACCCCAATTTTTTCTGGATTTTTTCTATCAAAGGGATACATTCACAAAATCTTAGCCTCCTTGAAGAGATAGGAATCCCCAGATAGTGTATAAGGGGAGTTTTAATTTCCATCCCTATAGCCTGAGCTAAAGTATTTGAGATATGAGAAGCACTTTTGGTGAGTATGATAAAGCTCTTGTGCTGATTGACGTTTAAGCCCATCATTTCCTTTAACAACATTAGAGATTCCAATAGAAGATTGACTGAATGAGAATTCGCTCCGCTTAGAAGAATAAGGTCATTTGCAAAACACAAATTAGTTAGTGAAACTTTCTTACATTTGGAGTGCAATCTAGATTTAGGATCCATTGAGGTCTTATGCTTCAGCAGTTGAGTTAGTACTTCCATGCAAATTAGGAATAGGCAGGGGGATAGGGGGTCCCCTTGCCTAATTCCTTTCTTTCCTTTAAACACTTTCGTAGGGCTTCCATTAATCAATATACCATAGGAAACAGTAGTAATGCACTGTTGAATCCACTTGATGAATTTTAAGGAAAAATTCATTATCTCCAAGGTTTTTAGCATAAATCCCCAATTCACACTATTAAAAGCTTTATGTAGATCCACTTTTATCATGCAATTCTGAGGGTTTCTTCTACAGTTATACCCTTTTAATAGCTCTTGAATGATAAGTATGTTGTCCCCTATATCTCTGCCTGCCATAAAAGCTCCTTGATTCTCACTGATAAGATATTTAAGCACCTCCTTTAGCCTATTTGCCAAAATCTTGGCAATGATTTTTTAGAGGAAATTTGTACACGAAATAGGCCTGTAGTCATTTCAAGTTCCTGTATTAGAGTTTTTAGGGACTAGACATGGAAAAGTCTTGTTTATTTCCTTTAGACCTCTTTTAGGAAGAACTGTTGTACTGCCTCCTTGACAATCCCCCAAACTATTCCAAGTTTTCTAATAGAAAAAACCATTCAATCCATCCAGACCTGGAGCTTTAGAGCCATCCATACTGAAGACCACCTTATCAATTTCCTGATCTGTAGCAGGTCTTATTAAACAATAAGCTTCATGATCAGGAATTTTAGAAGTTACAAATTGTATAAGGTCATAATCCACCTCAGATGAGTGTTCTTCTGATCCAATTAGTTTGTTGTAGTACTCTAAAACATCCTTAGCTAATTCATTTTGACTAATGATATCCACTCCAGCTTCTGATTTAATAGAGAAAATTCTGTTAGTGTTCTTTCGAGCTAGCAAAGAGTTAAAGAAGAACTTTGTGCATTTGTCTCCCTCTTTTAACCAATTAATCTTGGCTCTCTACTTCAGTAAAGAGCATTGGTTATCCACAGCTTGTAAATAATTTTTAAGCATATCCTTCTCTGCTATGGCTAGTGCTTCATCCAAAGGATTCTCTGTCAGTGCTTTTTAAATAGAGGAAAGTTTCTCTTTAGAAATATCAATCTCCTTATTAATATCCTACCCTCTCTTTTCATTAAGAATCTTCAGCTCCTGTTTAATAGCCTTTAGCTTTTAGATACAAATGAACTGTCATGTCCTATAACAATCGTGCTCCAAACTCTTGTCTATTGCTTCTTGAAAACCGTTCATATTGAATAGAAAATTGTTGAATCTAAAAGGATGATGAACTCTAGAGATGGTGAATAGATTGCCAATTTTTAGAGGAGTGTGATATGAGATTCCAGGGTCTAGAAATTTTGCAGAACTTTTTGAAAAGGAATGTAGCCATTCCACATTAACCATAGCTCTATCCAGTTTTTTTTTCTGGTATGCCAATTTGAACATTGTTTATTTTTCCAAGTAAACTTATGACCTTTAGCTTTTAGGTCAATAAGTTCCACCTCCTGCATACATTCGAACATATTAGGGGAATAGTGAAGAAGGTTACAATTACCTTCGGCTTCTGATCTGAACAAAGTAGTGTTAAAATCCCCACAAAAAACCTAAGGGGAATTCACTGAAGCCTTGATCCTTCTGATGAAACTTCAGAGCTTAGTTCTTTGGAAAATAGTGTTGAATCCATAGACAAAAGTAACGAGTATCCAAGAAATTTCCCTTTTAAAGTAAATCTTAGAGTGAATATGTTGTTGACTATATTCCAGAACTTCTAGTTTTAGATGATCCCCATCATAAGCTATTATGATCCTTTCATATGCATGACTTTAATGATTTGCAATGAACTGCCATTTACTTCCTAGACAAACTAGTTTATTCAGATTAGCTACTCTAATTTTAATCTCCAACATACAAAAAACCCAAGGCTTTTC
>JANZXP010000195.1:4705882-4721366 GCA_027576715.1 Erythroxylum flavicans | reverse complement strand
ACAATATGACAATGGATTATTTTGCAATTTTTAAAAAATTCAGGGACTATTTTATAAATTTAAAAAATTACCCGAAACGGTATCCCGTATTGACCGGTACCGGTACAGTACCGTACCAGAATCCAATCCGGTACTGAGTCCGGTACGGTATTCGCAACATTGATCATAAGATGTTTATGATGTTATCATCATCTATTATTTAAAACTATTATCAAACTACTAAAAAGTTAGCTACAAGAGGTTGACTTACTAATTAAATGAGTAACTTGTCTATAAATATTAGTTCAAGATAGTTAAATTTATATCATTTATAAATATTAATTTAATCGATGGAGTCGCTTGAATTTGAGTGACTAATTCATTAAGTGATGTACATACAAGTCAAGAAAGAGGCAAAGAGACAATCTTAATAGTTAAAAGTATAGCTACAAAAAATTGTACCGAAGATAGGATATTAAAGATGAGAAAAATGAAATTTTTAAGTTGGTGAAAGCTAAGGAAAGGAAACGAGAGACTTAGATCAAGTTCATTGTATAAGAGAAGAAGTGAGACGGCTGCTCGTAGCTAAAAAAAGACATCAAGAGAAGAAGAAAAAGGTACATTTATAGTCTTTTTAATGAAGGCATACAAGAATAACAAGGCAACATCTCTTAGGTGATCTTAGCACCTACGAGTAGTTTTATAACTTACTCGTTGCAAATAGATTACAAGGGAAGAAATTAAAAGAGCTTTAAGAAAGACGAAGAGCAGGAGAGCAGTAAGGCTTAATGAGATACTTATTGAGTTGTGGAAGAGCTTAGGCAAAGAGGGTTTTACTTGGCTAACTAAGCTCTTTAATGTGATCCTTTAGACTACCAAAATATCAGATAAGTGGAGACTGATTATGTCAATTCCTCTATACAAGAACAAATGGGACATTCAAAATTATAATAACTATAGAGACATCAAATTATTTAGTCACACCATAAAATTATAGGAGAAAATAATTGAGAAGAGAATGAGAAAGAAGACTCCTATCTTAGAGACCTAGTTTATCTTAATCCTAGGATGGTCCACAATAAAAGCATTACATCCCTTAAGACTATCAATAAAATATTACAAGGAAAGACAGGATAATAATTTACTCTTATTTTTTATTGATTTAGAGAAGGCATATGACATAGTTCCTAGGAAAATTATGTGGGAGTATTCAGAGGGTAACAAAGTTCCTTTGTCTTATATAAAGGCAAGAGCAGAGATTGTCGCAATGACAACGACGCTTATCACTGCATCGAAGATCACTTGTGCTTTTTTGGGGGACTTTGCAGACTTAGAACTAGACGGAGGAGCTTCAGGGTGTTAAAGTAAAGAAATTGAGAAAAATTAACTAGATATTGATGAAAGAGGAAAATCAACTTTATATAGCTGTACATCACAACTGAAAAGAGAAAGAAACGGTCCATGACTCTAACAACTTTTGAATAAAACAAACAACTAAGTATCCCTAAAGAATTGGGATTTATTAACTAACAACCTAAAAAACAGACCATCAAATCCTAACACAGGGTCCATTTCTGGGATCAAAAGATAATGTGAAAACAAAAGGATAAGTTTATCTAATGATCACTAATGTGCTTGAGGAAAACATAATAGGAAAGCTATAGATATGGAGGATTGGAGAAATGGGTCGGCCGTATAAATATATATTTATTAGGATTTTGATTAAATTTGTAGTGCAGGAGGATTAAACATCAATTTTGACAATTCGTTGTCATGTTTGTTTGTTGAGCAGAGGAGGGGATCGGAGCATCCTACAAAGTTGATTCATTATTTAATGATAAATACGATGATGTCTTAAGTTAGGAGGAAGCAACTTAATAAGCCGAATAAAAGCCAAAATAAAAAGAAAAAAGAAGAAAGGGATCAGGTATTACTTTGAGGGGTGAAGTTGATGACAAGAAGGGAAGTGGTGGCGAATTTGTCATCTCCAAGAAGACAAAGGTGAAAAGGCTAAACAAAAGGCTAAATAAAGATTTCCGTTGCCGGGAATCGAACCCGGGTCTCCTGGGTGAAAGCCAGATATCCTAACCGCTGGACGACAACGGAAGCATGTGCACACGGCATCAATTTGCAGCTGAAGTTTCAATCACTAAAACTACAAACGAATTCACAAACAACCACAAAACAGAGAAAATCGAAATAAAGAATTCTCTCAACGGACACCAAAGCAGCAAATAAAGCCAAAAACATATCTTTCCTGCCCTCATGAGCTTCACCGGCCCTTTGGTGGATAGAAATTCAACAAATTCATGCAAGGCATGCTTCCTTAAACACCCTTTCAGTGGACAGAGTCGTATCCCAACTCTAACTTTCAACTCTCGACTCAACTTTCTCACGCAAGCTCCTGATAGCTCAAGAACTTATCATTCACTTTGTTTCCATAACCTTTAGCATGCACTGTATACTCAAGATATGAAATATCGTCTTTACTAGGTACTACTAATTCTGCTTGACTTATCCTGCCCTGATAATCATCATAGATCGATCATCCAACAAAAGCCACAACAGAATAGAAATATCATAGCTTCATGAACTTATATTTCCAATTCATACACTTGGCTAGGAGAACAAATTGGATAATTTGTATTGTATCACTCTGTACAACAGCAAACGTTTTGAAAAGAATTACAATATGAAATGAAAATGGCAAAGTTGGTTGTTATTTTGAAAATTTAACAGACTTGAGAGAGCAGAAATATGACGGGGAAAAAAACTAAATTGCTAGATAAATACATGTAGAACTTTATTACAGTTACCAATATCATGATTCATGAACCCCTTCCATTGTCCTCAATAATCATCCCTTTTAAACTCCTTGCTAACCATATAGCTGTCTCCCTTGGGGAAACCTTATCTTTTCCAAAAGGTTTCAGAACAAAAGAAAGTTCTTCCAATCTATTCTGTTGAAGCAACTCAGCAGACAATTCCAGAAGTCCTTCAAGTGCGTCAGCCCTCTGCCTGAAAGATTTAACATCCAAAGTTTCTTTTGCCTGAGGTTCATCTTCTCTGACTGGGGAGTTGGCTTTTGTTGGCTCTGAAGTATCAGAATTAAGAAAGGGAGGAATTACATTACTTGTATCCATCTCAGAATGATCTGAGACATTCGATTTCAAACTCACAGCTTCTGAACAGTTTGGTAATAAAGTCACTGGTGGAGCCTTGTTAATTGCCTCCATGTCATCTCTAACCACGTTAAAAAGCTTGTTAACATCCACATTCTGAACTCCCATCTCCACAGTTTCCAGTATTGGGTGCTCACTCCCAACACGAAAACTACTGTGCCGAATAACATGAATGACATCACCAAATGCAGGAGGAAGATGGGAAGCAGGGAGCATTTCAGTTGTATTTTTTGTTGTTGATACCTTCTCCAACTCCGGATCCTTCTGGCTTGTAGACGTGCAGGCAGGGGAGGGAATACTTTTTGGAACAGATCTTAGGTGTTCTCTTACAGTGAACTTGTCATTATCACAGGATGCAGACAAGGGATTCATTTGGCATACTAACTCACGGCAACCACCAGGATCGCTGACAGTCACAGCTGCAGTTGGATTCACTTCAAAATCATCGGTAGTAGTACTCTTTTGACTATCAATGGTTATCTTGGAGGCTTCATCTGAGCAGAGGTCAGATTTTTTATTTAGCCCAAAGTTTTCCACACACAAGTTTTTAGATGCCTCAGGATTCAAATAGGGAGGTGAGCCGCTGCGTGGATGAGATTCCAACCTGTCAGTGCATGAGATTATCTCACAATTTGAGAGTGCCTGTTCTCTCATGTCAAGAACCGGAGTTGTTACATCATCAGAAAGCTCAAATGCTTGAACTGACACTGAAGACGAGACAGAGTTACTGCTCTCTGATGGCAATCTTTTTAATGTTCCCGCAGGGGACTTTTTTGACTCTGCAACTTCCTTAGGGCAATGCATAACACGAACATCAGGTACTTGATAATGGGTTTTTTTAGGCTCCTCAGTTGTCTCAATCGGACTAAACTTCATGATGTTGGCAGCATCATTTGGAACCTCAGTGCCAACTTGCCTTGAACGTACAGGAAATGAAGGGCGCCTGATTGGATTTGGAGGAGTTCTTTGTCTTGATTTCACATGAACGCTATCATCATGTTTGATCAAGCCAGATGGTGGCAGGGTATCATGTCTCGGCTTAGTCTTTGGTGAGGATTCAATTACAGGTAACTGTAATCAAAATTTTGCAATACTAGTCACTGGTTTTTATTACAGAAAACAGACAAATAATAATTATAGCTTTTATTATATACCTGGTGCTTTAATCCCTGCATCCCTTTCACAGAATCAAATGCTAACTTTGCTGGTGAGATGGATCGTGCATCCAGATTGGATTTCGGTCCAGGTATAAGGGTAGAGGATTTTATAATCTTTGGAGATGCTTCTACCCTTTCAGTTGATACACCTCCAACCTTGGCCCGGTTGCCTCTCATTGGAGAGCCATTTTCTCTAGATTTGCCTTGTTTTAAGGCCATCATAATACTTTTAATGGTTTTGGGCTGCTTTGACTCAACATGCACACCAGGTTCCTCACAAGATGTTTTCTCAATTCTCTGTTCATCCATTTTAACTGTGCAAATTTTCTCAATGCTTTCCTCTTCACTTGGTATGGGATGTTCAGTGCCATCTTCATCGTCGATAGAAGCTAAATCTGTATCAGTTGCTTTATTTTCACAATCTGGAATTATTGGTGGAAGGTTCCTTTCACTTGAATGAAAACTATCTCTATCGCTACTTGAGCTATTACTGTTCTGGCTTTCAGCCATATTTCTCCTAGATTCGCGACCAGTAGAAATAGGCTTCTCAGGAGAAGTGGTGGGAGCACTGAAGGCTGGACGATACTGATCAACATAAGGCTGCAAGTAAGGGTGCTTCAAAATCTCCGATGCCTGCACAAAGTATGTTACAATTGTTATATGCAAGTTAGAATACTAATTCTTTTCGCCAATTATCTAGAAATAGAAATAATACTTACACTTGGCCGATTCTCAGGGTTCTTTCTCAGCATGCTCTTAATAAGAGTTTTCCTGTGAGAAGAGACATTATTTAGCAATGTGTGAAGAGAAGTCAACTACTGATGGAACGTCAACATTTGAAACTCAGCTAAGTAGTTCATGATACACATAAGACATTTGACATTTCAATCTCAGCTTAGTAGGTTGTGATATGCAGATCCAGTAAAAATGTCTTTGAAGTTCATCTTCTCAATTGATTGAACATCTAGGCCCAATATGTCCAAAAAAATTCAGAGTTCATGAAGAATTCTTTTGGTTGTTATCCCCTAAGCTTGTTTGGAAGGAAAGATGAAGGACATGAAACACATATGAAGCAAACGAAAGTACTTTTCTTCTCTCTCACGTTTGTCCCTTTCATCTGACTTTCCTTGCTTCAAAGCAAGTTGATGAGAAAAAAGTACATACAGTCAAGTTCAGACCACTTTTAAGGCATATGTTAATGGTTAGGCTTGGTAGAAGAAAACTTTGGCCGCCATTTTTATGTTGCTTCTAGAAGGCATAAAACACACCAAAAATATAACTTTTAACCACTATGAAACTGCATAACATGATATTGTATCATCTCTATCTAAATTCAATATCTTGTTCATATCACTACCAAATTGAAAATCTTATTGTAACATAGTATGATTTATAGGCAAATATAGTCAATTGCAAGACTTATTATTGGTCTATGGAGAAGCTGTGAGTTGATAAACACACAACAATTACTAGCTTGAAGGCCATATATGAAGACTTACAAAATTGGAGAATAGCAGGAAGGTAAAGGGCCAATAGAAGAACGATTTATCTTGCTTATCAACCCTGCCATATCCTGTAAATACAGAAACATTATAAGATTATTATGATTTACATAGCTAGAGCTATCAGATGCCAAAATGACGATTTTAGAAGGACTCATATTGAATCCAACATCATCACTCACTAGCCAAGAAGTAATTATAAATTCTGGGTTATAGTTTTAAGGGAAAAGAAGCTAATATGCAGTAATTACACAAGTCATCTTTATTAGCTATACAAGTGTCAGCCAATTTCATAAACTATTGCACTATACTGAAGGCACAAATAAAAGGAAGGACATAGAAGTGTCTAGTTCATCCTGCCGATGCTACACCTGAAACAAACTGCATTTTAGAGAAAGGGTGAGGGAAGAGAGAGAGAGAGAGAGAGTTGCGATATCATACAAACGCTTTGAATGCAGGACGATGAGCAGCCATCTCATATATGCAGCAACCTAGTCATCAGGGAAACACGTAAGACAAATAAAAACAAAGATATTCACCAACCAGTATTTAGCTCTACGTACCCAAGGACCAAATATCTGATTTAAAACCATATGGAATATCTGCAAGGAGCTCAGGACACATGTAGTTAGGAGTTCCAACCACCTGCACATAAGGGCAAGAGCAACTATTAATTTCATGATCAAATACACCCTGCTGCAAAAGTACCAAAATATTTACCAAGTATTTTACATTGACATCCTGGCTGCAATTTACAGAACTAACGTATGAAAATGCAGTAATTTGTGACAACAAATAGTAAATAACCAGTTCAGTAATAGCATCTCTTCTCCAATGGCCCAGATTTTAATAAACATTTATTGAACCTTTAATGAGAGTATGTTCTGGTTAAAATAGCATTTTGAGTAACTACATTTACCACATTAATTCACAATCAGAGACCACAACTCATGCAACCCAAAGATCATGTTCAGCTAGCACAGGAAAATTATTACCATGCCAACACACCAATTCATAAATTACCAGAACAAGTACTCATTTAAACCCTATTAGCTTTAAGGTTTTCATCCTTATGCTATGGGTCTCATATGCCAAAAGAGATAGATTCAGCTTCCTGTGCTCCACAGTAATATTTATAATCAAACAAAGAAGAAGAGATAGTGAAAGATAAAAAGGACCTAGCCCATTCTTTTGTTCATTCGACAACATGTTATTACAACAAAAGCAACATCAGAGAGAAACCCAAGGGAAGAGGAAGGAATACCGAGGATGCCAAGTCCTCTGCTTTTAAAGTCTTAGCCAGTCCAAAATCCCCTAACACAACAAAGAATAAATATAGGAGTTATAAAAATAAGATCCAATCATCACTATAAATGTTGAAAAACACTAACTTACCGAGTCGAACATCCTGATCTTTGGTAAGAAAGATGTTTGAACACTGTGGAAAGAATGTTTAATGAGGTCGGCTCATTAATTTTACAAGATTGAAGAACGATAAGATCCAATGTACTGTCTAAATACTCATTTCCATACCTTTAAATCACGGTGTAGAACAAAATTAGAATGCAGATATTCAACAGCCAATAGTAGTTGCACAAACCATTTGCAGAGTTTCTGCACAAGATTCAGAACAACATTAGCTATTCGAAGACAAAGCCTAAAAATAACCTCCAAATGAAAATCACAAACAACAGATATTACTGCTTCCGGGAAACAGACACCATTGGATTTTTTCATCAATTCAGCCCTGCCAATAGAAGGTGAAACAAAAAATGTGAGCACAATTTCATGAACTAATGCAACAATAAAACTAAAGTAAAAATTATGGCATTTGTGAGGAAACTCACATATCTCCACCTTCACAGTACCCAGTGACAATGCATACATAGCAACCCTAAAAAGAAAACAAAAGATAAATTGTATTAGGAAGAAAAAAGCTCACTTTTAATAAAAACATAATGTAGTTGTACACAGGTGTAACTGATTAAAGCAAGTTCCAAAAGGGAATTTGGCAAAGTGTCGTAATAAAGAAGGGAAAGATGCTTACTTTCTCAACCCAAGCTTCTTTAAATTCAACAATGTAAGGGTATTGAATTCGCGCAATTAGAGCCATCTACATTACATAAATTCCCAGACATTTAACAAAATACTTGAAAAAGACCTACTCAAGAGACAGTGGAAATGTGAAGCGTACTTCTTGATGAGCAGATCTCCGGCAACGTTCCGTTTGCCGAGCAAGTCGGATCTTCTTTAACACGAACCTAATCAGAACCAACATGTTTCCGGATTAAACGCACCAAGAATTCAAATACAAAATAAATTAAAAAAAAACAAGTAGGGACATACTTCTTCTTCTCAGCTTTATGGTGGACGAGAATGGCGGCGCCAAAAGCCCCTCGACCGATCTGCTCCATGAGCTCATACTGATCCATACGAGACTCCATTTCACTCTCTCAACTTAACTAACAAACAGAAACAGAAAAGTGTCCTGCAACTGACACGAAGATCCCAATCCCAGTTCCAATCACAAATCCAAAAAGAAAAACAAAAATCAGATCACTTTTCTCCTTCGACTCCTCATAGATCCAAACTATCCCAAATCACTCAAAAAATTAAATGCATCACTTGGCTCTTGAACTCGATCATTTCCGTAAATGAAAATTTCCTCTAGAGTCCATTTCACTCGATCTTCTCCCTCACTCTCTCTCCTTCTTTGACTATTTCTGTGTCCTGTTACTATCTGCGTGTTACACAGGAGAGTAAGTACTAAAAAGTGTAATATATAACGAGTATGATTGGATTCGTACTAAAACCAAAAGCCTTGTTTTCTTTTTTTTCCCTCTTAATTAAATAACTAACTAGGGATTATGGTTATTAGTTAACCAGAGTGTAAAAATGCTGGCGACCTACTTATACCCGACTAAACTGGGTCCTCTTTTTCTTACAATAATAGTAATAATAATAATAATAATACATTAATTCTGTAGGTAAGTTGATAAGGGACTTTCTTGATTTAAGTGAAGTTACGAGTTCAATTCTCCTTTATATATATAGTTGTTTAAAATTTAGGGCCAATATTTTGCCTCAAGTAAGAGACGTACTTAATTTAAGTAGGAATTAATCTGAGTATGAATGATTTAAAGGTGTCTTCCTATAATTGAGACCCGTTTAAACATCTCGTAGGCTAAAAAAATAATTATTATACATTTATTTAACGTAATCTTTTGTTAAAATAACTCAATATATGAACTTATCATGTATTTAAATACTTTTGAAAAATAAGTGAAATTATATATAAGGAAAATGTCTTTTTATGTGTATAAATAATTGGGTATTTGTGGGTATGGATGCCATTTGTCCTTCTCCGCCGACACCGAGCAGTTTGATTTCTGTTATCCACGCACACAAGTTGTCCGCTTGTCTCCCAAGAGTTATAAGATTTTACTTTCTACCTTTTTACGACGACGTACATGTCTATTTATGAGCAGGGACTATCCTGTAGCGGGAAATAAGTGCTTCACTTCTAAATTGGTGAATTTCCAACTTACTTGGAACCAAAATTAAAAACTTACAAAACAGTAAATGGTAGTTAGCTAGCTGTCTATATGGTGACATTTAGAGTGTTTTAGCTAATACAAAGTCCACTTAGGCTTGGTAATAACGTTATGCGTTCTTGTACATCTCAGAAAACAAGAGTTTATTAGATAATTTTTTAATACAGTACACACTCTCATTATGACAATTACAATTTCTTTTATAATATTTTAAAAACTAAGTCCTCAAAGTCAATTTAACATTAAAAAGATCAATTTTTTAGTCTAATTTTTAACTTTTTTTATTTGATTTAATTTAATAATTTTTATTGTTAAAAATTGATGAATTTATTAATTAATCTTTCAATTTTTATAAACTAATAAATTTTTATAAATAAAAATAAGCCGATTAATTTTTATTTAAGAGTATCATTTTCTAATTCAACTTTAAAATTTTCAATAAGGAAGGATAATCTTTCTTATCAATTTTTAAATTCTTTAATTTTATTTAATATTTATTTAGTTTTATGATAGTCAAATATCAGTAAAATCTTTAAAACCTTAATAAATCTTTTGTATTATCGGTTTAACTTACGATTCGATTTTTAAAATATCAGTCCTTTATTTTTTTTAACATCAAATAAAATGGGAATAATAGGAATTTTCTATTTGTTCATCAAATTAATTATGTGTAAAAAGTCATTTTATCCTCATTTTTTGTTAAGAAATAAAATAAACAATAAGATGAAATTGGCTTCTAAAACAATTAGAATAAAGAACAGAAGAGCGCGATCTCCAATTAAATTTACGAGTTTGACATTTTTATTGAATAATGAATTGAGTCCGAGAGTTAAGGGTTGGCTTTCACTTCAAACAAAATAACACCAACACCAGCTCTATTATTATTACACCTTGTGCCTCTTGCCACAAAACTATCACACGCCCGTCCAATATCAATATCCATTGAGGCCTTCGCTCAAGCTGTCGTACGGCTTTAATTTTAATTTAAAAAATTTTAAAAAACACACTACATAAATTTGTTTATCTTATCTTTTAAATATTTACAAAATAAATTATTTTAATAAATTTAAATTAAATAACTATTTAAATATAAATAATATGTACAAGTCATAACAATTTAAACTTAAGTGTTTTGTTAAGCATTATACGTGTATTTATTGGAAACAATTTTTTATCAAAATTCCGTATTATTAAATTTTTCTTGACTCCATATTTCAACGAGATTTTTAATGTTATTGTTGTTGTTGTTGATTTTTTAGACTTTAATATACAATCATTTAAATCATTATTTTATGAATAATGGATATTTATGTTAAGCTTAAATATATAAACTTTAAAAATAATAAAAAATCGAATCGATTAATTAATCTAACTGTAAAAATTTTGAATCAACTAATTTTTTAATTCAGTTTATTTTGATACGATAATTGTTATTATTAAAAATTGGCATGTTTATTAATTAATTAGCTAATTTTTATAAATTAAAACAAATAAAAATTTTAATTAAACCTCAACTTTTTAAATGATAACAATTGTTCTTTTTAAATTATATTTTAAATTTTAAATTTTATTTACATTAATTATGATCTTAAAATAATATTTGATCCAGTTTGATATTTTATTTATAATAAGTAATTTGTGGGCTAAGTTGCCAGCTGGCACACTCTAAGAAGCGCACACCCCCACCTTCCCACGCCGCGTCTGGATCATTCTGCGGAGTTTGCTAACATACGCACATGCGGTTCACAGGAAAAAACCACTCGCGTATATGTGGAAGGAAAAGTGGACCCACCATCATTTACTCCAGTCACGTGTTCAGTTACTCTACCATTCATCAAGCTGTCTCATAATTAATGATTTTGATGTCAAAAAAAAGAGCAATAGCAACAATTTGAATGTCATATGTACTGTGTACTTAGCCGGCAGGTGAGAAAGAAACATACCATTAAATCCTCAGTCTTAGATGTTTTATTTCAATTTTGTTCTATTATAAATCTTTCTTTGCAAAATTGTGCTCAATTTTATATGTGACAATTTCGTCAAGATCTTTTCGTTAGTTAAAAGAATAATTCGCACGAATCGAATTTTTTAAGGAACATATTCGGGACCTCGGGAGTTATTTATTTTTATTGTTATCCTTCTTCCTGTAATAGCGATTGGTATTTATCCAGATTTCGTGCTATCATTATCCGTTGACAAGGTCGAAGCTATTCTATTTAATTATTTTTATAGGTAATTTTTTGAATTTTATAGATAATTATAAAAAAAATAAAAAAAGAAAAAATGTAAATTGTTATACAATAAAAAACTTCCTTTTTTTATAATAGAACAAAATTGAAATAAAACATCTAAGACTGAGGATTTAATGGGATGTTTCTTTCCCACCGGCCGGCTAAGTACACAGTACATATGACATTCAAATTGTTGCTATCCCTTTTTTTTTTTGACATCAAAATCATTAATTATGAGACAGCATGATGAATGGTTATATAGATGAGATCTATTAAAATATGATAAGAACACTATAATCAAAATATTTGATTCAAAAAAACAGAGGGTGAAATTTTAATAAGAATTTAATAGCTTTTATTGTAATCATAAGTAAAATTATCTTAGAGTAATTACAAATCTAACGTCTAATATTTAGATATTACTGTTTAAATATTCATGATATTTATAATTAATTCATTAAAGACATACAATAACAATAACAATAACAATAATAACATTCAGTAAAAATTTTACAAATACTCAAAATCTTGAAAGAGTCGATTGTATGTAAATTTACCCCTAATTAATAAAGAGATTATTTCTAAATAACCTACACAAAGAGAGAGTTCAAGGCATACATTGAATTTTTAATTATACTCAAGGACAATAAACAAAAACTTAAATATATTATTTTATAATTATATTCTTATTTTCATAAATGAGATTAAAGAGGTTTTCATCAAGGGGAAAAAAACCTTTAAAAATCATAAAGGCAACCACCTTAGTTAAGATGGCAAGTCAAAGATTTGGAAAGATGGTTTGTATTAGGATAACTTAAACCAATGTTTAAGTGAAAGAGAGTTGATTAAGTAGGTTGAAATTTGTTGAAGGAAGAGGAGACGTGCAATCTCGATTCATATAGTTTACTTTCTAGGGTTATCATTTTAATGTTTTGTTTAGGTTGTACGTATCAATTTAGTGGTCAAACAACTCATTAATAACTTAGATTGTGTAATCCGTCCTCCACTTGATGCATCCAGCCTATTCTTTAGTTGCAATTAGTAATGAATTAAAAAAATCCCAATTTAATCATCATTGAATAATCCTTCATTTTCTTGATGGTGGCGAAATAGATTGTTATTGATAATGTTTTAAAAATCAGATCAGAAGTTAAATCGGTAATATAAGAGATTTAAGGTTTAAAAAATTCAATCGCTATTAGGTCGTCATAAAACCGGTTAAAGGCTAAATAAAGTTAAAATAATTTAAAAAATAATTAAAGAAGATTATTCTTACCTATCGTAAAAATATAAAGTTCTGTTAAAAAAATAAATTATTAAATAAAAATTAATTAGTTTATTTTGATTTACAAGAATAATTAGTTTATAAAAACAGACTAAATAATTAATAAATTGATATGTTCTAAAAAATTATTAAATTAAATCAAACAAAAAAGTTAAAATTCGAACAAAAAAAATGATCATTTCAAGATTTTTTTTTGGTTACATAAGCGAGTAGACTAACACAAAACTATTGCATAACTCTGCTATATAAAACTCCCTGCATATCCTGTTGGACATTCTCAATACACTTAGTCGGAGGATCCTGAAGCACATGAAATCCAAGATGTGATAGCAAAGCTAGATTGGCCAATCTCTTGGTACTCCAATTTCCTTCCCGATATACATGCTGAACCAGAATATCCCAAGTTCTACACTGCAAAGCATGGATATCCAATACCAAAGAATTACCAACAATTAACATCACCTTGGATGAAGATAGGATGTTAATTACCTCCAAAGAATCCACTTCTAGCACCACTCATCGATATCTAAAGTCCCATGCTAAATTTATACCCAAAAAAATCCCCCGAAATTCAACAGTTAATAACGAGCACATTCTAATATTCTGCATAAAACTACCACATCAATATCCTGTGCAATCCCTAATTAATTAGATAATCATCTTTTCAAGCATATATTTAACTACAAATTGTTGTGTGTTTTCATTCTCTCATTTCCTTCTTTGGAGAGGTTGTATCATAAGAAGTAAGAACAATGATTGTGCCAATAGACACAATCTTAATTAGTTAAAATTGTTCAATTAAGAGAAAATAATTTTGAACTAAAAATAAAATTATGATACTATCCCCAATTTTAAAGCTTTGTCTCTTGTCATTTTCAAGTTCCTAATCATATCAATTCATAATGGTTTATCCACTATCTTAACATTATAAAACAATAATTCCGCAATAACTTGTAAACTATGTTTAATTATAGTTTGCTTAACCATTTGGATCACCGTTTTGGAAGCCACCTACTAATTACTATAATACAAAGCTTAAATCAACAAGAAATGGACTTAGGTTACGAAAGGTTTAAAATGCGTAGAAACCGATTCTGATTAGATCCCTAATCATTGAAGGCACAAGGCAATTGTTCTATGCCTCGTTATGCTCTTCTTTGCCTATTTTGAAATTGTTTATATCATTTTCGGGTAAAGCAAATCTTCAGACCAAAACAAGTGGATCTCTTTAGGTTCATGTTCATTACTATAGGTAGGTAGGTAGGTGGTAGATATAAGTTCGGCATCCAACTCGGAACAACCTAAATGCTTATGAAAATAGTGTAAAGAGGAGAGAAAAGTAAAGAAAGAATCTTTGTTGGGATAGCCTTTCTCATATGTATGGATAAAGTTGGGGGGTGAAAACACAGTAATCACTTCACTAATCACTATCGGTGAACATGGTGATTTGTCTTTAGCGGTTTCATCGGAATGGATTCACTAAAAATGGATAAATCGTAACATGAAAACACATGTTGTCCAGAGAGGAGCTAATGCAATAATTGAAGAACATGTTGGGATTTGGACTCCAAATGATTGTATATTTTCCATTTGGGAGGATCCCTTTCCAAAAAAGAAAGAAAGAAAGCACGCAAATTGTCGTGGGAGTGGACCATGGATGGATCAAAGGTGCGCATTTCTTAATACTTTTAACAAATAAATTTAAATTTGAATCCATTTAATTTAACCAAAAACATTATAATCATTGTCTTTACAACAATTTGGATAAAAGATTTAAAATCCTCTTATTTTTTCAACCCGATTAAAATGACATAATATGTTACGTGGTAACTGTGCAAGTGATACTAATGCAAGTAAGCTTTGTAATACGTAATGATATTTTAATTACGTACTCCGAATTGAGTGTGAAAGAGTAAAAGAAAGAAAAATGCGGAATGTACCTGATTTCAGTTTTGAAATTTCAAACGAGCTTTCCGAAGCCGAAACGAACTCTAATCCATTATCGTCTTCATGAGAATTCATCACCGAGACGCGGACTAAGTCTTTCTACAGTTTTCTCAAAATGTAAGCTCTTTTAACGGGTCATAAGTTCTTTATGCTTATGATTGAGATGAATATATGCAAACGACCTTAACCTATATATATATGTTCTATATTAACTTTCTCATCAAAAGATCGATATGGACCAAGTTCACATTAAAAGGGATCCATTTTCTACCCGAACTTTGGCCCATTGATTTAGATCATTTATTGGGCCACTTTATTATCTTTATATAGATCAAATTACGTAACTTAACCAATAATTTATTTAAAAACCAAATTACAATTAATAACTGTCCACTGCATGAAAAATTGACAAAATTGTCCTTATAGGCCAAAAAGCCTTTTGACATAATTTATGTATGAAAACAGTGTAACACCCCATTATCCCAGGGTACGCACCGGGACGCCCGTAGGTCATTCCGATACATATCCTATGATAAGGGAGCACTACGTGCAATCACTACAATACTCCACATGGCATCATAACAATTGAATAATTAAAACAGTAATTGTAATTCACAAGATTTTTAAAGCCAAACTCTTCCTCTTTT
>JANZXP010000195.1:4686440-4697963 GCA_027576715.1 Erythroxylum flavicans | reverse complement strand
TTTATTTATATTTTCTTATTTTAATTTAATATTTTATTATTTATAATTTTAAATTTATATGACTAATAATATATTTTATTATTTATATAATAATTAAATAGTTTATTAAATCAATAGGTTTTTTAATCATTTTATCTCTTTTCAGCAACCGCAACCGTACTTACCAAACAACTATTTTCATGTTTTAACAGTTACCAAAACAACAATCCTAAACACATAAATACTTTGTGAGAATAAGTACTTACCATTTCAGCATGTTATCAACCGTCATTGCTCCCCTAAACCAAGCCTTATTATGTACCTAACTTATGTAACCCCCACCCTCCTATTACCCGTTCCAAATTTATCCACAACCAGTGAATAATTGAGAGAAAATAAAGATGTAATTGTTAGTTTATGCCCTTGCAGCCAATTTATATTAGTTGCAAATTTATTTGTATGACAATATTTTATTCAATAAAAGATATTCTTTATCTTTGTGTTTTTGTTAATTATTTAATTATTAAATCATAAAGATAAAATCCACGGAATTATTATTATACAATTAGAAATTATAATGTGGTTATAATTATGAGATTCGAATTGCATTTTTTGTATTATTCCTAAAATGTTCCTAGTCATAGTTTCATTAAGACGGGGTATTGATGAAATGGTTAGACTAGCATATGTTTGTTTCTTTTTTATGAAGAAAGTAATTGATCTCATAGATTAAAGTGTGGAGACCGAATAGAACATTATTTGTGTGTCTGTGAATTATCTCATTATGATAGTTGTATAATTGATCTTTAAACTTGAGATTACCAAAGTTATCTCATATAGGAATTACTATGTTTTGATGCTACTTATATTATACTCTTGGAATAGTTCAATTCGGTAGTTATTGGATATAGTATGAATTATATGGAGATAGTTGAGTAAATCAATAAAGAATTTGTTGTCCTAAAGTAATTAGGAAGAATGTTCTACTGTTCTTGATTAGAATGATTTTGGGAATCTCTGGCCAGAGTAAATTGAAATTTAGAAAAGTTGTTTCCAAATATCAATTATAAATAATTTACTAATTAGCAAGAACGAACATGATTGAATTATTTAAAATAGACATAAATTCCATACTCTAATTCCAATTGGAACATTAGATGACGAAAGGATTAATTTATACATCATAGTCATGCGTAGATAGGTTAAGTCAAACCACTTTGATATTCCTAATATTTGCATGGTCGTGACATGTTGCTTAACGTCAATCATGACCTGTGATTATAAATTGTCTAATTAGGGAATTAAAGATAAATTAAAAGGAATTTTAATTTATCTAATTCTAATTATGAATTAGAATTAGAATTTATAATCATGACCAATATATTAGGAACCTAATGGGTCACACATAAAAGGTTTATAAAAGAGAAAGTGAAATTTGAATTAAGTTGAACTTAATTGAGAAGTTTTAGAAACTTTAAGGATCAATCTGTGATATTTGATCTTATAAGGACTAATTCATAATTATGACAAAAGTTTGACTTTAGTTGTAATTTTGATAAAATCCAAGGATATGAAAAGTATGATTTTTCATATAAAAGAAAAAATTAGAAAATTTGAAGCTAACACTTCTTACATTTTTCCTCTCAAATTGAATTTGAGTTTTTTCCGATAAGATCTGTGGATACCATTAGAGGTCGAACAATTGAATGGCTCGTGGATTGATGGATTCACAGTAAAAGGAAAAATTAAAACAAGAAATCGAAGCAGGTTAGTATGACTATGTTAATTTCTTGTTTTATATTTCTGATTAAAGTTTGTTAAAGTTGATTCTATGGAAAATTTTAAATTCATTCCGTTGCGCTTAGATTCGATCTTGCGTTAATTTTCCAACATTGAGAGCCCCGTTGAAACTGGACAGAGGAGCTCAAATGGTGAAGGCGTTGAACAGGAGTCAGAATTTAATGTTTTGAGTAGACACGTTCAGCAGCTGATGCGTTTAGTCAAGGGAAAAGGTATTAATGAAGTCAATCAAGTAGCTTTTAACAGCTACGCAGGTATGTATTCTCACCATAATGATAAATGTTAGCTCCAAGTATAAATGTGTTTCATGGATAGTGGATTCCGGTGCATCAACCCATATGACTCAAAACCAAAACTTACTCAAAAACACTGACCTTACACTTAATGTTTGCCCTGAGATGTTACCTGATGGTTCATTTAGATATGTTACCCGAATAGGAAGCGTAGCGTTAATTGATTCAATTCAATTAGAAGATGTTTTGTACATCCCTACTTTTTACCACAACCTTCTGTCGGTTTGTAAAACTTGCAAAGAAAAATGACTTAGCTGTAATATTTATCAAACAGGGTTGTGTTGCAGGACCCGCGAACTAATTCCATTGTGGCAAGTTGCGAAGAAATTGGGGCATTTACAGACTTGAACCTCATCACTTCCTGCCACCAAACTCGAAGAAAGGTCCATCTTTGCAATTCCATCTCAACGAACATCTTGTTTGTAATGCTATTGATACTTTTAGTTTATGGCATTTTCGACTCGGTCACCCACTAAGGTCTTAGAACATTTGCATTTCCGTCACTTTAAGCCGTCAAATGACTTTTTTTGTGAGACATGTTCCCTAGAGAAGCAAACACGAAAACCATTCGGAAAATATGTTATAATAACAACCCGACCCTTTAATTTAACTCATATGGACCTTTAGGGCCCGTATAAAACAAAAATCCTTGATGGATTCACATTGTTTTGACCATTGTGGGCGAATTCAGTAGAGCTACTTGGACTTTCCTTTTAAGTAGCAAAGCCCAAGTCCACCACACGATCATACTTTTTATTTCAATGATTGAAAACCAATTTGGCCAAAAAATCACAAAAATACGAATGGATAATGGAGCTAAGTTTGTTAATACTTCAAATAAATAATTCTTTGAGTCAAAGGGAATTATCCATTAAAAAATATGTATTTATACACCCCAACAAAACGGTGTTGTAGAACATAAGTACAAACACCTACTTCAAATAACTCGAGCTCTTATGTTTAAATCCAACTTACCAAAAGAGTTTTGGGAGGATGCTATCTTAACCGCAACTCACATCATAAATCACCTACCCACTTAAACTTTATCTTGGGAAACACCTTGTAAAAGGTTATATCTTAAACTACCTTTTATTAACAAACTTACCTCCATTATCCATTCATATTTTAGGAGTTTTGGATATTTGTGTTATGCAATAAATACAAAATCTCACAAAGAAAAATTAGAACTTAGAGCTATGAAGTATTTACTACTTGGATATGCGATCGACTGAAAAGCTTATAAACTATTCTTAATTGATACACCACAAATGTTTTTTCTTTCCAACGTAACAAAACTCTCTCTTTGACACTGATTGATACACACGCTAGACCTCATGGTTTATTCTTCAAACAAACTTACAATAACACGGTCACGTTACTCTATTTATAGAAATTTATGCATTCAATAAATAGTGTCACAAAAATTAGACGATCGGGATTACACACGAACAGAGGGGCATACGAAAAGTTAAAAGAGAGGATTTTGCGTCTTACAATAGCCGTAACTCCATAAATTCTTAAGAGAGCTACAGGGTATGAATCCGATTTTAATGCCACAGACTATATACATCTACTAGGGTGGTGAAACCTTGTACCAAAATTCTTTTTTTTTTTTTCCTTCTCTTCTGTTACTGCTCAATTGTGACTGCAAGCTCATGTTCTTCTATAGACCGTGCTCTACTGGCTACAGGCTGAACTGATCGTCGGTGAAGCGAGTTTTCTTGGTCGTTCTTGAATCGAGCAACGGAGAACAGTTCTTGAAAAGCCACACCTATTTTTTCTGTGCATTCCACAACCTCCAAAAGCACTGAGGCCATAGCTAATGCTGGTGCTATTTCTAGCATATTACCGTACTCCCACCACTGTGTTTTAAGCATGGACTTTAGGTTTTCTGCTTCAGCTTTTGCATTGGCTAAGTGGGTATCTGCCAAAGTTGATCTTCTCATCCTTTTTGTCGTTGTAGCCAATTCCTTCAATGCTTTCCCACACTCTAACCCGATTTTTGTGCATGGGTCCTGTATTCTCCTATGAACCTGCAGTGGAGTCTGGTCGGCAGAGACAAAGGTAAAAAAATGAAACGGTATCAGATAACGATTAGAAGTTTTCATGTATATTATATGAAATCCATAGTATGTAAATCTGATAGTGTAACACTTTTCCCATGTACTGATCAGAATGATTCTGCATTGAGGGTGTGGAGAAACCACTCCCTGTCATAACTATAATGTTCATTATCTAACTTTAGTTCGATTTTGGAAAGTGCTTATTTTGTTGCTTATAAGGATTTCCTAGCTAGCAAGAACAGTTGAGATTTGAATTGGCTACTATACTTGACTGTCGGAGGTAAGATGGCCATGAAGGGCTTCGATTTTGTAGGCACATCGGCGGGTCGTGGCTCCAACTTTCAGGTATTGTTTCCAAGGATGACGGAACCTAAACCCACCATGACATGGTTCCCAAAATGCCATGTTTGCCTGTAACGCATGCACGTATTTAATCAGATGGGATTGGAATTTCCAGATACGGAAATAGAAAAGGTGATCTTACAGAGCTCTTATCTCACCATGTTCTCTTCAGTCTCTTTTGAAGTGAGGACAGATATGTATCCTTGAAGAAATGACTTGTCATCAATGTTGGATTCTCCTTCTCCACGCCCTTGGAAGTATTCACCTCCGAATTCTGTTATGTTTTACCTTGATCAAATTTACAAATATATCTTGGGAGTCGCATGTATGAATGAATTTAACTATATATAGACATCTGACAGAGATGGATATGAATAAAAAGATGACCTTCAAGAAAATCACCGATCTTTTCCACGTTCCTGGCAACAAGATTGTGAAGATCCTCTCCAATCCAAACTGGGAAAACGAAGATGGAAATAACCATTGAAGTACAGCTACCGATTATGATCGCTATTATCCTGTGTTTGGCTATCGCTAGTGCATCATCATCCTCATAACTCGATACACACACCAAGCAGAATGTTAATAGTAACATCAACAGACCGTTATCATATCTTGCAGTTATTCTGGGAATGCATCTCATGAATGATAATATTGCAGCTGCAACAAGTAATTAGAGATTATTTTTAGTCACTTGTAGAGTTTTTGGGATTCTCAAATCATGTTAGTTTCCTTAATTATACTTACACACTATGATGAGGAAAAGAGTAATGAATATGGGCATCCCTGTCTTGCCAGAAATGGTTGCCAAGTGATGAGCAGGAGGACCAAGTATTACACCTATAAGTGTTCCTATCATCCTGTTTATACCTCTTCCCAGCGATGCTCCTGTAGAAATTTGGAAGTTTACATGTCCATGTTAGAAAAGTTCATGCAATCTCGATGAATATTTAATGTTTGTGTTGCATTATATGGTAACATTAACTTGAAAAATGGTTCAGGGTTTTACCAACTGAAAACTCAAGGACTTGGACAACACTCAAGACCGCAAATATAGCAGTGAAACTGAATCCTCCAAGATTGAGTGGATCGAAGTAGAATAATAACGTGACAATAGTCACTGAAAGTGAAACTTTTATGGCATGGCAAATCCTTCTTGAATCACATTGCCCAAGTTCCTTTGTTTTCCTTGCAAACTCAAGTAACTTAGCACATACCGTTTTATTAGTGGAAGGTTCAGTGTTCTCTGGATTTGAAGATGCAATTTCCATCGTCGCTGCTTCGCAGACTGGGAAGCAAAACAATCTATTTATAGAACAATAGTCTTAGGGTCAGGGTGCTCCTTGGACTTGGTAAAACAAACTTTTAGTTGCTTGTGACAAAGAACATAAGTACTATTGTATTTTAATCTTAATTCACACCTCGATATGTTTATAGCGTAGAAGATTTATTTTGTTATATAAAATAAATGCTAATCTTGTTAGAATAAGGTACAGCCAATGGGAAATGGGCATCTAACCATCTTGAACAGCTGGGATTTTCTCAAATTTGACTGACATTCTGAATCTCTGTTATTAAATACCAGTCAATTAGCATGTCTACCACATGCATTTGTCCATAGCATCGTGCCCTCATTCTATCGAACGGTGAAATATCCGACTGTGTTAATCACAAAAAAAAAACAAGAAGTTTTGAGCTTGATTTTTAAGTGATTTTATAAAAATTTTAAAGTACGCTTAACTTCATTTTAAATTATTAAAATTTAATATATCTTATATAATTTAATATTTAATAATTGCAAATTTTATTTATAATATTAAATAAATATATATAATAACATAAAAGTTTAAAAATTTCAATGAAATTAAAAATACAGTGTTATCTTTAAGCAATTAAGAATTAATATTATAAACATTTTTACAATAAATTTTAATTATTTTACTCTATTATAAATTATCATAAAATTCTTTAAATCTTGAATTCAGTATATTCTAACTTGAAAATCCACATAAAAGATGAAAACATTTTGCAAATATTATATTGAGTAAGGGCTAACTTAATATTTAACATAAATTAAATTAAAATCCTAAACATTATTAAACAAAACGGTTGTCTTCTTCAAAAAAGAGTAAAGGGTAGAAAAAAGTATAAACATACTAAAATTTTATCGATCATTATATTTAGTAGTTGTTCTCTATTTCTAAATTAGTAGTCGTTGCAATATTACCTACCAATTAAACATTAATCTCATCTTCGATTTTAGCATTTAATAGTCAACTAATTATTATGATTGTGTAAATAGATTGCATAAAGTTAGGGATCTCTTTCTTATTTACTTTGACTCGTTGTATATAAATTCCCCTCTATACTCAAATTAGATCGGTGGTTGATCTCTAAATTTCATCGTAAACTTAATTGGTTACTTTCAATTACGTAAATTAATAGTTCAAATTGCACTCAAAAGTAGGATATTTCTTATTTTTATATGAACTTTTGTAGGTAAGTCCCTAAGAGGGCTTAAGTAATTCATGATTTATATTTCATCTTTTCTTTTCGTTTGTTTCAAGAACTACATTGATCAATTCCGATTCTTTCTTTTTTTATTGATTCTTTTCCGATCGAGATATATGGCTCTATGAGTCTATGTGTCTATATAAATCTTGTTCGATCAATTGAGGGATTATTTTGATTCTATTAGTAATAAAGATTCAGAATATCACACATTGATTAACCAAAGAGAGATTCAACAAGTAAAATTAAAAGAAAGATCGATTCTTTGATCTCTTTCTTATTTAGTTTGACTCATTGTATATAAATTCCCCTTTATACATTTGATGATACATACAAAAACATAAAGATATATATCTCATATTTCTCTCTATCTATAGATTATTCCCCTCTATATTTCTCTCTATCTATAGTTTCTTCACTCTAGCCTCAGTATTTGTTGATGTCGCACCATATTTTTTTACTTTCATCAATTCATGCCTTTTCTGTGACTCCTTAACAAAAGTTGTCTTCATCAAAGCTTCTGGACAAAGGCTAGACGAGAAGAAAGATCTCTTCTTTATTTAGTTTGGCCCATTATATATAAATACCCGTTATACATTTGATGATATACATAGAAATATAAAGTTCTCTCATCTTCCCGCTCTATCTATAGTTTCTTTCCTCTTTATATTTCTCTCAATCTACAGCTTCTTTATAGTATCATAGCCTCCTTTATAAAAATGAATCAAGTATTCTGGGTTTTATTCCTTTGTAGCATTCTGGGAGTCTTAACTCGCTCAAACAACAATTCTTCATATGCGAAATTGTTTTATTACTCAAGCAGCAAGGTTGTTCCTAATGTTTTATAAGCTTTGCGTGAAGTAATAAAAGGCCCCATTAAATCGACAATATATAAACATGTAAATTTTAAAAAGCATATTTTTATTATTAAAATTTAATATCTATACATAAATGACCTAATTTATAAGTCCACACATTCAACAAAATATTAAGTGATCATAACATCAGCTAATAATATCTTGTAAATTTCAGTAGCAATAAAATTACTAAAAATAATAACATAAACAACAAAATAGTAATAACAGCAATCAAACAGCAAAACACTAAGAGAATAACACTAACAAACACACAAATGATCATGATTTATGAAAAACAATTTCTTCATGCATTTTTAGATGTAAAATTATTAATAATATTATCAAAATCAATATCGTCCAACATATTCTTCTCGATAAATAAAATAGCTAAACCATTCAACCTATTACGGTCTTATTTAATTATCAAATAATTTTTATGTAATTATCAAATGCATCCAACTATTTACAGTCTTATATAATTATAAATAATCTTTATTATTATTTAATTATCATGACATGTTTAATAGAATCATACGAGTTTTTATAATAAATGAAACTGTTTATGTAATCTTTAAATTTAGTAAATTAAATTATTTGATTTAGTCATATCATCACTAAATTTATGTGAACCTCTACAAGAACACAAATACAACAATTATTACATTACTTGTGGCAAAGTATAATGAAAATTATAATTAAAAAATTAAATTATTTATTAATGTTTAATTATATTTTAATAAATAATAAGTAATAAAAACTAAAAAGGAAAAACACAAATAAACACAATATCATTTAATATTAATGTTCTGATTTAAAATACTAATATAATGTCCGCGTTAATGACAAATTACAAAGTAATTATAATATATTCAAATATTTGATAAGCTGAAAATACATTAAAAATAAAAAAACTTTACCTTTAAATTATCACTCAGAACTTATATCGTAAAAACTTTTTACCTTCAATTTTTGAGTTGAAGTATCTTAGATTCATATGTTGATGAAAATAAAAAAATTAAAGTGTAAGAAATATACTTAAATACTTCAAAGGTATTTATAAATTTAACAAGTTAACGTTATATAGCTAATAAAGGAAACTATTTAGCTTCCAAGATTAAATAACGTTAACTTTCTCGGCAAGTTATTTATTAGTTAACGTTAACTTTCTCGTCTCCTCTGGTTGACAACTAAGGATTTACTACCTCTCTAATTGAAAAAATGACGAAAAAATGTTGCTGAAATGCATTGAAGGTGGGCCCTTAGTGAGGATGGATCCTGGGCACGAGCAGGCGACATTGTTGAGCATAACACAGCAGTGAAAAGAAACTCCCAAAAAACCTCCTCACATGCACTTATGCTTTGCCTTAACTGTTGCACTCCAAAAACCTAGCTGAAACACATATGGAGCAAGAAAACAATATAAACAACGTCAATTGGTATCTAGCAAAATGTAGCTAAAATTCAACTTCTTCTACTGAGCCACGTCTCAGGACCTCTCAACTATATTAGACCATGTGTTGACTAGTTAACACCCAACAGTGCCATGTCAATATCAAGTCAGCGTTACGTCAACACCCAGTCAGTGTGTTTGTCAAGTGCCTGTGTTCCATTAATGACCTACGTTCTTATTTCATTGGTCCACATCTTCATCACTTATCCTCTGCTCTGGTTTAGGTCAAGTGGTTGGTTCTAAAGGGAGGCTCCTTTAGTGCATTGTTACTAGAGAAACACCTAAACCAACACAAACTAAAGATAAAGGCCCAGATGTATTCATATAATAGTTAGTATCTTGGGATGCAATGAATCATCAAATCCTGACATAGTTTATAAATACATGTACTGAGTGATCAAACTTGATTTTTAACGCTTTGGCATAACTAAGGAGGTATAAGATTTTTTAAAGAATCATTACTTTATATCTAATGATGTTAATCAGTTTCAACTTTATCAAAGACTTCATTGGATACAATAACAACCTGACCAAACAATCCACAACTATATTTTATAGTTACAAGAACTTTAGGATCAAATAACACTTGGGGACCTTAAATGTCCTACTCCTGCTGTAACTACCATCTATGCAAATCTTTGCAATTGTAACATATAAGGTATTTGTTAATGGCTCTTCAAGAGGAAATTGATTCTATTCACATCTCTCTTCTCTACTGAGGTTCCTCGCCAACTCTTGACACTATGATCAAGGAATTAATTATATACAAGAGTCCACTCAATGCTCTTTATACAGAAAAATCTAATCCATATATTAATTTTGTATAGCCAATCAGACCTCATTCTCTCAAAGTTCTCATAATTTTATCAAGAAAATTTTTAAAGGATCTTACCATTACTATAAAAAAATCTAGCTATCACATCTTTGAGTGCAGAAAATGACTTTTACAAAATTTTGGATATAAATTAATTCTTTTAAGCCCCTTCAGTCTCCTTCTACTACTATTGTTTCTACTACAAATATTCCTATGGAGAGTACTTCTCCTAAATTTTCTTTAAAAGATCTTCAAGCTTTTCTCTAGTAACTTCAACCCAATTCTGGTATTGTCTCCTCATCTATCTTGTCTGTCACATCAGGTACTCTATCATCATAGTACTTTGATTTTGCTTATTACAATCATATGACCTCTGATTCTTCTCTTCTTGCATCTCCATAAACACCTTTTTCCCACATATTATTCATACAACTGACAATTTTACTATGCATATTCAAAGTACAGGCACTACTCAAACACCTATATTAGCTTTGCCCATACTTTTCTTATTCCTAAATTATCCTTAAATCTCATTTATGTAAGCTTGGTGTTGATTTATCTTTTTTGAGTCTTGATTCTGTTGTGCAGGATCCATAGATGGGCGAGATCCTTAGAATAGGACATAAGGTTAGGCAAATATTTGAGCTAACTTTCTTACATCTCTCATATAAAATTGTTATTGGGGCTATCACTTCTCATCTTTATCATTTGTATCTTGGTCATATTTCTCTTACTAGATTAGGATCTTTAATTTTTAGTATTTTTTAGGCTCTGTTAAAACTAAAAACTATGATTATGTTTTATGTTAGCTTTCAAAAAATTATGCTTTACCTTTTTCTCTCAATGATTTCATTTCTTAGTACCTTTTAATATGATACATTCTGGTATTTGGGGTCTTGCTTCTCATGATATTATAGGTGGTTTAAGATATTATATGCTCTTTGTTGATGATTTTTCTCATTATACATAGATTTATCTTATGATTTAGACTCAGTTTTCTTGTAAGATTAAAATGCTTTGCACTAATAATGCCATATAATATAAAGCTATAAATTTCACCCAATTTCTTACTCAAGAAGGTACTATTCTCCAAAGATCTTGTTTAGGTGCCTCTCTACAAAACGGTCGAGTAGAATGAAAAACACATACATCTTATATCTTCTTGTCTAGAAATCTTTTAGGGAGAAGCAACTCTTATAATTGTATACACTATAAATCATATCCCTGAAGTAAATCACACGTTAGTATAGACTTTACGTATAAGAAACTCGATACATAAGAAGGGAGGTTGAATGGTGTATCCTTTTTGTGAATATAAAATCTTGCTAAGAACTTCGCTTTCTTGTTAAAAAGATATCACAAAATTTATACGAAAATTATTACGTAGTTAAATCGCAAATAACTTCTATATAAT
>JANZXP010000195.1:4670269-4686340 GCA_027576715.1 Erythroxylum flavicans | reverse complement strand
AAACGTTCATTTGTTTCTAACATTATTATTATTTGATTGTCATCAAAATTAATCATCGTAAAGTCTTCTTGACTTAACAATCCCTTCTCTTATTATAAATAACATCTCTCTATAGGAACACTTATTTAATTGTACTCATTATCAAACTCTCAAACTTTTTGATTGTGCTTGTTTTGTTCTCTCATAACCTCATGATTACACCAAACTAGAATTTGGAGCATGGCTATTTTTTAGGATGTAGTATAAAACACAAATGGTACATATGTTAGGATCTTTTGCCACAAAGGTTTCGTATCTCTCATCATGTAACTTTTTTTGAGTCAGTGAATCCATACATCAATTCTTCTTTTATCCTACTGTATCTCTTTTTTTTGGCATTTCTCTTACATGTTCTTTTAGTAGCCTATGCAGTTTGATTCCACCTACACTAGATCCTACTGCATCTTCTCCAACTATGGATCCACTGAATCCTCCAAGTGACTATCCCTTATTAGAACCTCTTCCTCCATTGCCAATGCTTCGTTCTACTGACCATGTAAATCAACATTCTATCCGTCTTTATGATTTTTATGTTTATTTTTGTATTGTCTCTCTATATCAGGCTCACACCTATCGCTAGGCCAGTCCTGACCCTTTATGACAATAAGCAATGACAGAAGAACCACATGTGCTTACCCGCATAAATACTTTTGATTTTGTTGACTTACCTTTAGATAAGTCAGTTGTTGGTTACAAATGGTTCTATAAAATTAAAAATCGAACAAATAGGTCAGTAGAAAGATACAAAGCCCACTTTATTGCTAAAAGATTCATTCATGAATATTACATTGGTTATGTGGAGACCTTTATTCTTGTAGCCTGATTGACCTCAACTCGTAATCTCATTGTTGTTGTTGCTAGCAAAAGATGACAGTTGTTCCAAATGGATGTCAACATATTTTTTTCAATAGAGATCTCATAGAAGAAGTATACATGCAATTTCCTTTGGGATATGATCATCCTCCCAATAAGATTTGTCGTCTCCATAAAGCCTTGTATATAATAAAACAAGTTCCTCGAGCTTGGTTTACAAAATCTAATTTCACCATTAGACATCTTGGTTTCCAGTCAAGCTTTTTATGATCATACCCTATTTCTTTGCAAAATAGATGAAGGATGCACTCTTCTTCTTCTTTATATGGATGATATGGTACTAACTAGTGATGATACGTAGGGTATTCTGCTCTTAAGTCCTTTCTCCATTAGTAGTTTGAGATGAAAGACTTAGATATCCTAAGATATTTTTTGGGTCTTGAGACATCTATGATAAATTTGGATACTGTTTGTCACAAGCAAAGTATGATATTAACATCATCTCTCAAGCTAACATCACTGATACTAAGACAAGTAGCACTCCATTTGACTTCAGTGATCACCTTTTTACGACTTATGGGAATCTACTTAATAATAGTACACTTTATCGCTAATTAGTTAGTAGTATTTGTGAGTCAATTCATGTTCACACCTCATACAACTCACTTCTTTGTTGGTCTTTGTATCTTGAGGTACGACAAAGGTACTTTGTTTCATGGCTTTCATTTTTGCTACTCCTCCCTATTAGAGTTATGAGCCTATTCTGACACTGATTGGACTAGAGACCCAATGGACAGTTGATCCACTACTGGTTACTGTTTCTTTTTAGGGAGATATCTTATTTTATGGCGTAGCAAGAAATAAACAATCGCTCCCCTCTCTAGTACAAAAGTTGAATATAGAGCTCTTATCAATATTACCTCTGGACTCCTCTGGTTACGATGACTGCTTCAAGATATGGGTGTAGCTTTCTTGTTTGTAGTTCATCTCTACTGCGATAATCATAGTGCCATGTAAATTGCTCATAACGATATCCTTCATGTACATACTAAACACATTGAGATAGATTGTCACCTTATTAGATGTCATGTTCTTTAAGTCACCATACAACTTGTTTATATTTTGTCTTTTAGACTGCAGACATCTTTACAAAGTCACATCCACCTTGGCATTTTATAGATCTCGTTTCTAAACTCAAGTTCTCATCTCGTTTCCAAAATCTTTTCCTTGATTTTAGCATTTAATAGTAAACTAATTAGTATGATTGTGTAAATAGATTGCAAAAAATTAAGATTTCTTTCTTTTTTAGTTTGGCTCATTGTATATAAATACCCTATTGTACATTTGATGATATACACAGAAATGTAAAGAGATATCTTTCGTCGCACTTTATCTATAGTTTCTTCTTCTCCATATTTCTCTCTATCTTTAGTTTCTTCCTCTCTGTATTTCTCTCTACCTCTAATTCCTGCACTGTAACTTTAATAATTTCTTCACTGGTCACTGCCTAAGCTTCTGGACAAAGGTTAAATGACAAAGAAGAAAGATCCAAGTTTGAAAGAAGCATCACAAATCCTTCGTATATTTATGTTCTCTTACAGCACCACCTTTGTTTTGGCCATTCTTTACAATATTAGTCACAAGAAACGGAGGGTTGCGGTTGAAAAACTGTAAATATGAATATGTGATAATAACGGTATCGTTTATAAGGTTTTAGCAAAAGGCAATATTTAGGATGGTAGACCTAAGTTCAATTTCTTGAGAATAAGTTAGTTTGTTCAAGATTAGGATCTTTAATTCTCGAAGAGTCTTAAAAAATTTGTCTCATTAATCCAAATAAACTTAATTTTCAATATTAATATTAATTTAAATTAAGATAATAATAATAATATTTTAATTAATAAAAATTTACGTATTATATAAAAATAAATTTATTAGTACATTACTTAAAGTATATAATTGAAATTTATATATTACTACTTAATTTTTATAAATATAATAATACTGAATTTTAATATATTAATGTCAAAATATTAAAGATTTAACCCATTCGCGTGACCTATCATACATTAGTTTTTTTTAAGGGAGTATCCTCAATGTGTTCTTTTTAATGGTCCATTCTTCGAGAATGCATTATGGTATCTTCGGGCTTTCTCTATTCTTTACGTTTGTGCTATCACCTTATTTCCTCTATAGATCTACCAATATATTTGTGATAAAGACAACGAAAGTTTTCTGTTATGAACTTTCTTTGAATTGTATCAACTACTGGAATAACGGAGAAAACAACTTTCTCTAATTGTTGAACAACCGATGGTGAGAAGCCCTTTTAAAGAAACAATCTCCACAATGTTTCTTTATTCTCCATTATTCATATCTCACAGAACATATTGGAGCAATTTATTTCGACAGCCGAGTCTTTTTCTATCACATTTCACTCTAGTGGCTAAAGTACAAGGAAAATATCTTAAAGAAAAAAATTATTTACTATTTAGGTGAATGAACTTTCGAACAGGACAATTGGTTCTTTGTGTAAGCAGACTTCACGGTTCTTTTTCTCCTTTCTTCCTATTTTCTGTCTTTTTCAAGAAGTCGAGGAATGTTAGCGGACATAGACCTAATTTCAACTTTTGTGCTTTGTTTCAAGTAAGGTGGTGAAACAAAAGTCGAGTGTTATTTTTGTTAGAATATCACTTTAGGGAAGTGGATTAATTGGATAGTGCTTACATAGTCACATATAATGTAATGTGATAAAGATAGATGGAGAATAACATATAAGTAGTTAATGGTGCTCAAATTGGATTTGGCTTCTGGTTGAAGAAATGATCTTTTAGGGTTAAATAAAATATTGTGAAAGTTATTTCTATTTATTCATCTATTTTTATTTAAAATTATTTTTGTATTAAATCTCTTAAATTTAATTTAACGTGAATTTGAAGTTAAAAATAGATTAAAAAATTAAGTAAGTATGATATAAGATATTTTGTATTATTTAAACAATAATATATATATAAATAAGGTATAATTTTCAGAATATAATAATTAAAATCAAATTATAAAATCTTAATATAATTAATCTTATTTTTTTCAATAGTAACACATTATTCAAGTCATTAAACACATATTATTCCCAACTTGGAATACGTCTTTGATAAAATATAAATATTATAAAAACTAGTTTCAGAAGTAAATCGAGCTAAACTATTAAATCAGAGCCCTTCTATTTAAAGCATCCCGAATATGCTATGTTCCTAACTAATTCAAGGGCAATACAAGTTATGATGATTATGATGATGGAGTACCTAAAAATATTCGCACTAACTTGGAAGTGTGCTTCCATTAATGATGCTTTGCTCTCGAAAGCAGCCAACAAATACATCATGAAGTGACCTAGTTCGTTCATTCGAAAGGAAAAATTCGTGATAAGCACACCAAGATAAGTGCGTTAGTGTATTCAAATGTCTACTTATATAAAGGGTCTTGCAAAAGAGGCTCCAAATTTCCCAGTCCCTACAATATGAAAGGAGGTAGGAATTTTTATGCTTAGGATATCTGGCATTAGTGGGAAACAACTCAAATTTCCACATAACTTTGCCTTTTACTTTTCCTGTTCATCACCACTTTCTGTTCCTCATACTCAGTTTGTGTGGTCAGTGTGGAATTTGAAGAAAACCTTTATTTTTTTTGAGAAAAGAATTCGAAGAGAACCTTTGGCCTAAGCCTATGCATTTTTGGACAATAAGACATAGGTATTTATTAGCTTCCTTCTTAAGTTTATTTCTATTTTCATCAGTAGCTATTTATTTCTTTTTTTAATAATGAAAATATGTATTAGACAGTTTTTAATGTATTTAATAATGTATAAATCATATATTCTTAATAAATCACTTAAAAATTAATAATTGAAAGGCAAGTAATAGATTTGGTTTAAATTAAGAAATTCAATTAATTAGTCGATAAAAAATTTCTGTAATTATATATAATAAATTAATTCATTTGAACTGACTTAAAATATTAAAGATTAAGATTGAGTCAGTAAAAAATTTAAAATTTATTATTTATGAAATTTTTGAATAAATAAGGTCAAAATTAATAAACTAAATTATATCTAATGAAAATTGAGTATATGTATTGAATTTGAGTTTGAATTGATAAATTTTTTACATATTATATTAATTATAGATATATTTAATTGAGATCGTGGTTTAAAGTTTAAACTCGTGCTAGATATGAATTGAATCATCTGTTAAAAATCCAATAGCTACTTATTGCCTTTGTACCAAAATAAAAGTTTTTGAAATATTATGGAGGAAAGTGGGTGCGTTTGTGTTGTTTTTTTTTAATTTTTTGTTAAATTACAATAGGAAAATAGCCAACGAAAAGAAATTATTGTGAAACGCTGTTGGTACTGACTTATGTTTATAATAACAAATAATTCATACTCATTCAGATTTGTTTATTTATGATATATGAACATAAAGACGTCAACCCACGTGAGCCAAAGAGTGATTGGAAAAAGGTGTATGGATGTTTCTGTATGTTAGAAAATTAAATATAATCACAAAGATCACGTGAATCACATGATCATTTATATATGCATAAAAAACAAAATCACATATGTGGATTGTATTAAATTTCTACGGTTAAAGAACTTTGCTTAAACGTTTGCTGTAGAAATTCCTTTTTACTTAAACGTTTACTGTAGAAATTCCTTTTTATCTTTTGTTGTTCTTCGTGTAAAAGACCATCATCAAAGAAGAAACACACACCGATCTATTTATTGTTCATTCTTTGGTTCTTTTACATTTAAGCAATACCTAATTCCCTTTTGTAGTTATCTGAAGAATATAATGACTAAACCCCTCGTGGGTGTATAATAAGTCATTACTTTTACTTTGCACTCAAAAGGTGGAATCACCTATCCCGGTCCGATATAATAGTGGAGGGGTAAATTACGGTTAAATCTCACTTAGTTCTTTAGAGAGGGGGCTCCGTGTTCAGTGCGCACAAGGAGTCACCACATTGGATAAAACTCTTACACTGTCGCTGTCGAGGCTCGAACCTGAAACCTTGCACTCAACAACCTCCTCGAAGACCCCAAGTCTCTATTTCATTTTTTATTTACTGCTTGGATAACTTGAGTTATTACTATGGCAACCGATGTTGCCATCTGGAGGGGTGAAAAAAGAAACTTATGCACTTCTTTCTGATTCTCTATGGATTGCTTACTAGGCCTGTAAACTGAAACCGAGTTTTGATAAAATGGAAAGCAGGTATATTTTATCGTGAGGAAGTGGGAGACCAAAAGAATGAAATGGGAATATAACTGTGCATCGGATGATAAAGAAATGATCATTAAGGAGCAAGAACGAAAACATGCACTTAAGTTACAAGGACATCACATGGGTCAGCTGTTATTGTTAATGAATATATAAAATTAATTAAGTTGGCTTCACACAACAGCTTAAACTATTGTGGTGAAATGGTCGCTTAATATAATATCAGAGCTTCTATGATCAAGTGGTCGTGAGTTTAAATCCTACTATCCACATATTATTTAGCATAAGGTAGAGTAAGCCTGTGCAAGTTTTAAGCTCAAAGGGCTTTCACTTGAGGGAGTGTGTTAGTGAATATATAAAACTAATTAAATTGGCCTGACACAACAACTTAAACTATTGTGATGAAATATTTGCTTAACAGTTACTTCTGTTAAGCTTGTTCGATTATAATTAACATCCAAAGTATATAATAATCATATTCATTTGATTTATTTGTTTGGTAATACATAATATTTACACTTTCACTATTTGCTTCCCTGAAAATTTCTCATTTCTCACGCTAGTAAAACTTGTTTCTTTGACTTCAATAACAACATGGGGGCAATCGACGTCGGATTCTGATTTTAGAGGGTGTAGTTTCTTGGCTAATTTTTCTGGTGAAACCGTAGGACCTACTTTCTCAAAATCTGCTGCTGTAGCAAGTTCATGCATGGATTCAGCAATTATTTCAGTGCTAGTGACTACATCAAGAAGTAGGGAAGCTACTGTAATTGCTGGTATGACTTGTTGGAGTTCAACACCCTCCCAATCGCTCGATCTGAGTAACGATTTCAGGTCCCTAGCAGCTGATTTGGCTTTCTGAATATGGGGATCAGCAGAATATGGTAGGACCATTGTGTTAACTGACAATGCCAGTTCCTTAAGTGCTTTGCCACTTTCAACGCTCAGCCTTGTGCATGCCTCCTGAATTTTGCTTTTAACTTCTGGCGATACCTGCATGTACAACTCAAGTCTATATATATATAGGAAAAAGAGAGGATAGTGCATAGCGATATTTTGTTTGGATATAAAACCTGTTTATCAGCAAATAGGCAGCCACTGAGTGCTTCAATTCTATAGGCGCATTGACGAACCAGAGTTCCAACTTTTAAGTATTGCTTCCATGGATGGCGAAATTGGAAGCGACCATGCCCTGGTTCCCATCTCGCAAAGTTTGCCTGAGAAATCCATGGAAGTGTATCAGAAACTTTTCCATGTAAGGTTTAGAGAAAGATGGTAGATTTGGATAATTCCCACCAAGGATTCTTCAGTGCTTTTTGAATTGAGAACACTTCTATACCCATGCAAAAATGACTTATCATCTTCAGATTTCCCATCCTCTTCGACCTTGAAGTACTCATCTCCAAACCCTGTAGACGCGGTTAAAATTTTATTGTAAGTACATAATGATTAAAAAAAGAAAGAAAGGACCTAGTGAAAATGATTAGTTAGAGTAAGAGAGAGGTGTTACCTTCTAAAAATTTGCCCAACTTTTCTGTATTGAGAGCAATCAGATTATGAAGATCTTCTCCAGCCCACACAGGAAAAACTACTATGGAAATCATCAAACAAGCAAAGCCACCTAAAATGATCGTTGACAGTCTCTTGTGTGCCATTTGTAATATTTCATCGACTCGCAAACCCGATACCGATATAAAAGAGAATGTCAATATGAATATGAGCAAACCATAGTCATATCTTGCTTTAACGTTGGGAAAGAAACGTATGAACGTCGATATTGAAGCTGTAAACAAACAAATTTAGAAGTTTTTGTAAGAGAGAACAAATAGTACAATTGTCCATATAATGGATACCAAAAAGGAATGAAAAGAAGATCAAGAAAAAGAAATAGAAAACTACCTTGTAAGAAGACAAAGAATCCGATTAGTATAGGCTCGCCAATATGCCCCGAAGAGTTTGCAAGGTAATGAGCTCCAATGCCAAGAGCACAAGCTAAAAATGTAGCCATTGCTCTATTCAAACCTTTCCCGAGTGTAGCACCTATAAAATGCATATAGCATGTGTCATTAAACTAATATTTGCACATAGTTCCATGAAGAGTGATTGAGACATAGCTAATTAGTTATGAATATGTAAGAACTTACCTACAGAGAATTCAAAGACAACAACAACAGTCATTACAGCCCACAGTGCAGAGTCTCCAAAGTTCTTGTAGAGTGGTTGGTAGTAGTAGATAGTTGAGACCAATGTCACTGCAAATCCTACTTTTAGTGAATGGATAATTCTTCTAGGGTCATCTCTCCCAACCTTCTTTGTTTTACTAGCAATATCAATCGCCTTAGCTTTCAAATTTTCAGGCAAGGACATGAACCACGACCATCCTCGAGCAAATAATGTCTCGCTCTCATTTCTTGAAGCTCCTAGCTTCATGGCTAGTGATTTAGGAAAACGGAACTCCTAAGAGAGAAATTAATAAGAGCCACAGAGAGAAACAAGAGTGGAGGATTCTAGTTGCTAGGAACAAAAAGATGCTTCAGAAGGCGTCGAAAGGCCTCCAATATTTATAAAACAAGGAATCCTTGTTGGGAGTTAAAGTATGCATTTCTTATACCAAGATAATGACTCGTTGCGTCCTTTTTGTACTTTGCAAGTACAAAGAGATTTTGCAGAAAATAGGTCAGAAAATGCACAAACTGAACTTAGTGCATAATAGCTGTTGATGCCCCATATGTAGGCGCATAAATTTTTGCTTATTAGGTCAAAACCTGGTGAAATTACGCATTGCTTTTAGTTTTTATGCGATTACACCTGTGTACTTGCGATTTTGAGCCACTTTAAGCAGTACTATACCTGCATCTTCTACTGTGAATATTGTAATTTATATACGAGTGTAAGTGGTGGTTGGTATTTGGAACCATTTTTTCATTTTCCATAACTAAATACTTCGCAAATTAATTACTTAAGCAGACTGTAGAGATGTCAATCTAATAGATTCTCTTAAACCTAACTTTAAACTTGGAATACCCATCTACTTGCAAGCAACTCTAATGTTCTTTGAACTAATCCTCGGCTTAATCTTTCTTTCTTTGTGATGACACATTTAAAAACATTTTCTTGTATAAAGTGATTTATAAAATTTATGAAATAATTTCGGCTTCTTTTGATGTTAATAAACAACAGACAACTTATAGCTTGTGGTATATATCCTAATTCAAAGTTATTAGGCCAGTAAAGATCGATCTTGAATATTCAGATTTAATTAAATTTGATGTTAATTTTTTTTTTTTGCTTATCTTGGATTCAAAGTTAATAGTTCAAATTGATTTGATTAGAATTGATTTTTTAAATTTGATTAAATTTGAATTTGATTTTTTTAATTTGATCAATAATAAAAAATTGTTAATTTGATTCACAATCAACGAATTAAATTATATTTAATGAAATTCAGACTCAATTTAAGTCCAAAATTTTTAAACTCAAATTTAAGTTTATAATTTTTTTTAATCAAACTTCAACCTTAACGGGTGAGTTGTAGAGATTTATGTAAAGAAGCAAAATAAGAATTTGCTATCACTTTAGTTGCACACAAAGATGTCTTTATATACAGAGTTTCAGTTGAAACTAATAACAAACTAACCAATATAACTGTTTCTTTTATAATTACAATATATCGGCTATAGAGAAAAACAACTATGCTATAACTTATATTGAAAATATCTACACTATTTCTACGCTATATATTTTACATCCCCCCTCAAGTTGGAGGTTGGTGAAAATCAACCAAGCCCAACTTGAAAAGTATCGGAGAAAAAACAGGAACAGTAAAAGGCTTGGTAAATGAATATGCTAATTGAAGGGAAGGCTGAGCATGAGCTGGTTTAATAAACCCTTGTATAACTTTGTCTCGAACAAGATGACAGTCAATATCCAATGTTTTGTGTGTTCATGAAACACAGGATCAGCAACAATATATAAAGCAGCTTGAATATAATAGTATAAAGGAATCACTAGAGGAGGTGAAATGTGAAAATCGTTCAACAGATAAGTGAGCCATTGGAGCTCACAAACAATCGTAGCCACACTACGGTACTCTACTTTAGCAAAGGAACGCAAAACCATAGCTTGCTTCTTGGTTTTCCAAGAAACAAGTGATGAACCAAGAAAAATACAATAACTTGTAACAGATTTATAAATACATACACAAGTAGCCCAATTAGCATCACAATATCCAGTAAGAGTAAATCGGAATTAGAAGGGAAAAACAGACCTTTAGTTAGACGTCCTTTGAGATAGTGAAGAACATGGACAGCTACATCCCAATGAGAAGTTTGTGGAGAATTCAGGAACTGACTTAACTGTTGAACAACAAAAGAGATGTCTAGTAGGGAAAGATTAAGATAGAGAAGATGACCAATTAAACGACGATATTTAACTACATCTAAATATAAAGAATCTATCGTGGACTGAAGTCAAGTGTCAGCAGGGAAAGGAATAGCAGCAAGTTTGGCACCTTATAAACTAGTGTCTTGTAAAATACCAAGCACATATTTCCTTTGATTAAGATAAATCCCATCAGAGGAGCGAGCTATCTCAAGACCAAAGAAGTACTTAGCAGATCCAAGGTCTTTGACAGTAAAAGCAGCATGTAAAAATTGCTTAACATCTTAAATGGCTGCTTCATTAGGTCATGTGATTAACACGTCGTCTATATAGATGATGAGAGCTAAGAAAGAAGAATTGTAAGACATGACAAATAAGCAGTGATTATGTTTAGATTGAACAAAACCAAATTATTGAAGTTTAGAAAAAAATGCCAAGTTCCATTGTCTAGAAGCTTGTTTAAGGCCATAACGAGACTTAACAAGCTTGCAAACTTGATGCAGACTAGCTCTGGCATATCCTTTAAGAAGCAACATGAACACTTCTTCGTTAAGAGAACCATGGAGAAAAGCATTTTTTATATCAATTTAATGCAGATGCTATGAATTACCAAAAACAATGACAAGAAATAGACATATAGTAACGAGTTTAGCAATAGCAGAAAAGCTATCAGTATAATCTAGGCCTTCAATTTGATTAACCCTTTAGATACCAATCTCGCCTTATATCGTTCCACACTACCATCAGGTTTAAATTTGATTTTATAAACCCATTTAGAACCAATAGCTTTCTTGTTGGGAGGCAAAGAAGTAAGCTCCCATGTATTGTTTTGCTCTAATGCATGAAGCTCCTGTTGCATGGCCTTAACCCAATTTTCATCCAGTTTAGCTTGATTATAGCTCCAAGGTTTATGGAAAGTAGATATATTTGCCACAAAATGTAGATATGAAGAAGTAAAACAAGGTGGGTGAATGAATGGAAAGGAGGGAGGAGTATAGGACATACTTGGAGTAAATGACTGAGCTAAGAAAGAACTAGCAGCAGATGTGAAGTCGTAGGTAGAAGCATTTACATTTGAGACAAAATCCTTTAACCTTGATGAAGGATATTTGACTCTTGTTCTGTTCTGAATATGTAAAGGAGGTATAGAAGCATCAGAAACATCTGAAGTAGAGATCAATATTAGTGCTTCAGCTAGAACTGAAGCACTCTACATTCTATTTACAGAGGATGAATTAGCTGGTGATACATGAGCTGTGATATTATGTAAGGGTAAGTCCAAAGCAAGATAAAGAAAGTCATTAGGAAGGGTGGGAGGAGAATCAGTGGGAGAAATTTCTAGAAGAGAAGTAGAATGAAGTGGTGGTGGTGGTAAATCTTGAACATAAGGAAAAATAGATTAATGGAAAATAACATCTCTGAAGACAAATGTTTTATAAGTAGTAAGATCATATAGTTTAAATGCCTTCTGACCAGTAACATAGCCAATACACTTAAGAGCTCTAGGATCAAATTTATCTTTATGGGGGGTAAGGTATTGGTAGCATAACAAAGACAATCGAAAGTTTTAAGAGTTTCATAACTTGGTGGCTCATTGTAGAGCAACTCATAAGGAGTTTCTAGGATAAAAGAGGCGTAGGAAGTCTATTGATTATATAGGTAACTACTAAAATGGAATCTCCTTCAAACTTCTTTGGAAACTTACTTCAAAATATCAAAGGTCGAGTAGTCTGTAAGAGAAGTTTGTGCTTTCTTTCAACTATCCCATTCTGTTGAGGAGTGTTAATAGATAAACGTAACGTTTATCTGTTAACAAGGAGAATATGGACATGAACGTTGATGCAGAATTCCTTCGGTTTGAAACATAGGAGAACAATCTGAATTAACAAACTCACTGCCATTATCACTTATCATGACTTTAACAATGGTCTGAAACTGATTTTCAACGAGAATGGGAAAGTTTGCTTGGCTGTTTGAGTCTTGTGGTTAAGTAAAAAAGTCCAAGTAGCTTGACTGTAATCATCAACAACAATCAATAAATAATGAGCTCCATAAACAGATGGAGTTTTATAAGGTCCCCAAAGGTCTACATGTATAATATCAAAAATATTGGATGAAGTAGTTTGTCGTTGAAGAAACGGTAATCTGTGTTGTATGGATAAAGGACAGATGTCACATTGAGGTAAAGAGACCGAATCAGCAAAAGTAATAACATCAATATGTTTGTTAACAGAGTAAAGTGCACTTCCTAATCCGTTATGCCAAAGCTGAAAATTAGTTTGTTTTCTCTTGTTTATACATTCAGTAAACATACAAGCTACTTGTTGTTGTGTATGCAAACTGGTCCTCTTCTTATCTACAATCATCGAATCAATTATGGCTTATGAGAAACTAGTTTTGTCTAGAATGTAAAGGCTTCCCATAACTCGTCCAACTGCTAAAACTTTCTCAGTCAATAGGGTCTGAAATAAACAAAAATAAGGGTAAAAATGATTTTAATTCTAAACATATTCACAAGCTTACGAATTGAAAGTCAATTGAACTTGAAGCTAGGTATATGAAGAGCAGAGGTGAGTTTAAGAGAAGAACCAATGGTTATGTCTCCTATATGATGAACCAATTTAATTGATACATTTGGTAAAAACATTGGTGTACATACTTTCGGTATTTTTGATTGAGCAAAGAGCTTAAGGTTTGATGTCATATGGTTTGAGGCTTTTTTATCAATTATCCATGAACCTGGTTCTACAAAATCAAGTGAACTAAAAGCAAAATTAAGCATAGAAATTCCAAAATCTATTAGATAAGCAAAATTAATTCGATTATTATCTTTACCCATACTCATTCCTTTCATATATTTCATAACTTCTTATTGTATAACATTTGCAATTTTCTGTAGACCATCTAGGTGATTTCTGAATAATCTCAAATTTATCAGCTCCTTTAAATGGCGTGTCAACCAGGGTTGCCATCACTCTTGATTGTTTCTTACCTTTTTTATCCTTGTTTCCCTTAAACCATTCCGGACATCCATGTAATTTGAAGCAATTTTCCTTCAAGTGACCCTCTGTTTTGCAATAATCACAATACCTATCTTTTTCGCTTCTCTTCTCTTATAGTTCCACCTATTATGTTCTTTTCCTCCTTCCTTCTTAAGATCATGTCCTCTGGCCATCAACGCGTTATGTTTAGAAACATCTTCCATGGTATGTATTTCCCTTTATTTTTTAACCCGTCGTATCATCGAATAAGCTTTATTCACACTAGGAATAGGATCCATAAGAAGAATATGATTTTTAACATGGTCAAATGAATCGTTTAAACCCATTAAGAATTGGATTAATCTATTCATCTGATTCAAATCAGCTATAGTTTTTAATGAACCACACGTACATTCTAGCCTGGGCAGTAAATAACTCAACTCATCCCATAGTTTCTTCAATCTGGTATAATATCTAGCAATGTTCTCTGAATCTGGTAGATCATAGGTCCATTACTTTCTCCAAATCTCTCCTGAAGTTCTTCCCACAATTCTTTTCCATTTTTCGCATAAATGAATATGTCAACTAACTCTTTGGAAATAAAGTTCAGAATCTATGACGTAACCATATAGTCTACTTGAACACAGTGTTCGTATTCAGGTGATGTTTTATTTGACACACCACATATTCCATTGATGAATCCCAATTTTACCTTAGCTCTTAAGGCAATTCTCATGGATCTCGACCATGACAAATAATTGGATCCATTAAGTGGAGATGATACGAGAGCCATACTAGGATGATCCGATGATTGAAGCTGCAGAGGATCTTCAACGGATTGGCTACCGTAGTGTTGTCTCATATCATGAAGACGTTCACTTCCGCTATGACTAACAGAAACTATCAGCAGTATAGTTCAGCAACCAATAACTATTTTTTGCTCTAATACTATGTAGAAATTTATTTAAATAAGCAAAATAAGAATTTGCTATCATTTTATTTACACACAAAGATCTGTTTATATACAAAGTTTACAGTTGAAGCTAATAACAAATTAACTAATATAACGGTTTCTTTTACAGTTACAGTATATCAGTTATAAAGAAAAACAACTATGCTATTAAATTATATTGAAAATATCTACACTATTTCTACACGATATATTTTACATAAGCACCCAAACCTATATGTATATGTACATATATATCGTCACCAACATACTTGTTTAGATGTCAAATTACATACCTGCAACTATTCTCACTTTACGTTAGATGGCTGGAGAAGTTAATGCCAAAAAGAGCTTTCACTGGAATCGATTTAGTGCCATTGGCATGCGTAGAAACTCCAACCGTATAAATGACTGTGATTTTCTAGTGGCAATTAAGGTATTGTATATTCAACTAGCGAAAATCAAGTCCAAATATATGATATTTATATGGTTATATAAGACTCATGCAAGGTAATAGGTAAGAACTTGACTTTCAGTTCATCGTAAGAAAACATGTATGCAACATATTGTTAAAATTTTAAACAGAAACGAAACATGTATAAGATGGAAAACGATAAAGATAAAAGAATAAGAAATACTCAAGTCATTTTATTAATAAACTTAGTTGCCTTATATAGAAAAAATACAAAAATTTAAATAGATATTTGAGTCAATAAATCTGGCTTATAAGATAAGATCAAAAACAACTAAGACCTATTCTAAAGGAATTTTAACAACTCTAAAATTTGAATTAATTCCCCACATTCTCTCTTAATTCAAATTTTCTATAGCACTTCTTTCCATCTTCAGAATATTCTGTGAAGCACTTTTCTTCACCAATTGATGCACTTCTTATCATCTTGTTGATACCCTTCTCACCAACCTACTATCATTGGAGCACGTCTCTCTATACACATCTTGGTGCACTTCTCACCAACTTTCCAAAAAGAGTTTCTTCACCAACCAACTCCATCATATTTGTTTATTTCTTTTTCAATTTGCAATCTCTCTCTTCATGACCAAACTTCTCATAATGCCCATATTGAAGAATATTTCCTTTCGTTTTTTGATGATGAAACATTTGCTTGATAGGCTCTTTCCACCATCTTTTCGCTTCCTTAGTCTTTCATTGCCTTTCTTTGCTCTTGAGCTTGTAAAGCATTAATCACTAATAGGTCCCTCAAGATCTTTGAGAGCTCTGATACTATGTTGAAATTTTAAACAACAACGAAACATGTATAAGATGGGAAATGATAAAGATAAAAGAATAAAAAATACTCAAGTCATTTTATTAATAAACTTGGTTGCTTTATATAGACAAAATACAAAAATTTAAATAGAAATTTGAGTCAATAAATCTAACTTACAAGATAAGATTAAAAACAACTAAGATTTATTATAAAGAAATTTTGACAACTCTAAAATTTGAATTAATTCCCAACGCATATGAGATTAATTTAAGCCTATGTATAAAAGAAAAATAATTGCCATCATACATTATGCAATCCACGCCTTTGTTAAAAGGCACGTGTAACGAGATGGATAAGATTTGGTGAAAGTGTTCTTTGGCTTAAAACCTTGTCCCATCCGA
>JANZXP010000195.1:4632649-4670169 GCA_027576715.1 Erythroxylum flavicans | reverse complement strand
AAGAATATTCAGCTAAGTTTTTAGGTAACCCTTATTTATTCTTCTTGTTTTGATAGAAGAAGGAAGTAGAGAAAATAGGTTTTATGTTGTAAATGAGGAGAGAAAGAAGAGAAATGAAATCTGTCTTCTTAGATTTTTATGAATCTTAACTAAATCTTAGTTCTTCTAGTTAGATAAACAAAGAGTAGATTAAGTCTAAGCTCATTTTTGGATATTTAAAGCTTATGGAAGTTTTATTTGTGTATGTTGATTGGATGAAAATATGTTTGCTTGAAGGGAATCAAAAACTTCGAAATCAAGAGCAAGAAGAAAAACAAACTTCATCTTGGAATTACAAGTAAATAGGTGGGTAATATGTTTATGGTTATTGCGATGATGGGATGATCTATTATATGTTTATGTGTGCTTAAATGCTTGTTTTTTAAACATTGTGAATATGGCAAAAATGCGCTATGATTTATTATCATGTTTACTTTGCAAGATTTTGCTGTATTTAGTATTAATGAATAGAAGAAAAGCATAAAAAGCATGAAAGTATAAGTATGATATGGAATATATAAGCTTCGGAAAATTTGCTTGTATGGGTAAGAGAGATGCCATTATGTTCATCACGTGCACGTTGACCTAAAGCCTTCTCCCTGCTGCCCGTTTGTGGCACATGAGCTTCAAAAAATGGACTCATTTTGTTTATGGTGTAAACTTCGGTTTCGCCATTTTGTTTTATGGGATTCTCTTGAGCCATTATGTTTATACATTGCATCTTGATTTGTTAGATATGGAGCATAATTGAGTGGTATTTTGTGATGATTAAATTAAACATATGACCTGATTTGTGTGATAATGTTTCTTATCTGTGTGAATTCTCAAATTTTGGAATGTGAATAGTGTGATATGCTAAGTCTAAAATGTAATATGTATACATATATATGTATACTTGATTATATGTGTGGTTCGTTATCTATCTATCTATATATATATATATATATATGTATACTTGATTGCGTGTGTGGTTCGTTATCACTGGCTATAAATGTATTAGCCACTAAGCATCGTAGTTCACCCTATTATTTTTCCACTCCTCAGGTGACGAAAAAGTAGATCATTACTGAACCCTTGCAAAGCTTTGGCAACTCCAAGATTTCAGTCTTTTTTAACTAGTTAGTTTAGAAACTTTTGGTACTCTAGAAGCATATCAAACATCAACATTTATAATCGTAATTTTTGTATTATGTTATTGATATGGTTTTTGATATGTAATATGAAGTTATGTACAATCTCTGCTTTGTTAGAGAAATGATAGTAAGAATTGAAGAATTTCTCCTTTGTATATGTGCAGAAATTTCTTCTATATTAAGTGTCAATAGTGTTGGCATTAAAATTGTTAGATGTTTGAAGGCCTTTGGATAGATTTTTCTAAAGAAATTGGTTAAGTTGGGAGTTTTGTATGTATGGTTTTAATTGTTGGATTCAAGTCTTTTGTTATAGTTAGCAGTTATATATATTGACAGCAGAGAGAAAAGGGGAAATAGGAAATAAAATGTGTTCTAAAACTTCAATGAATAAACCATATTGATCTAGGCAGGATTTGGTAAAATTGTCTTCATAAAAGTTGTAGATCTTTCTTTTAGCTTTCTAATAACATAAATTTTATAATTTTTGAACTTCTGCATTGAAAGTTATGTAAATTGAAGTAAGAGTGTGTAGTCGGAATGTCATGATCATGCACAAGCACGATCATAACGAACCTGAATTTTTATGAATGTCGTGACCATGCACAGGCACGATCATGACAATCCGTTACTATTCACCAATAGCAGTGATCATGCACAAGCACGATCGTGACACCCCCTCTCACGCCCGTGATTTTGTTTAAGACTCACGGCCGTGACAAATTTTAATGCATGGTTGTGAAATTTTTTTCTTTTTATTTTTATTTGTTTGTTTGTTTCTTTTAATTAATTTATTTGTTTATTTGTTTTTACTCCCACCAAGAAATTAATTCTTTTTGTTTTGATTTTAGTTATATTTCAACTTTCGAATTGAAAGCAATATGAGATAAATGTTTACGATGAGATCTAGTGATCACCACTTATTGAGAATTACCAAAAATTTGATTAAAAGGATGGATTTATTTGAATATCTAATCTCTTGGGAGTTCCTCATCCTTCTTGTTTCACTCATTTGGTTCAATAATATGTTCATGACTGATTTATTGGTGACCAATTTTGTTTCGTTCAAGGGCTAATGACTCTAGTTCTTTGGATATACCTATATCATCAACTTTAAGATCTTTCTTAGATATAAGAGGTATAGATTCTTCAATGACAACATGCATAGATTCTTCAATAGTAAGGCTCTGCCTATTGAACACCTTATATAATTTACTAGTTAAGAATAGTTAAGAAAAATCCCTACATTCGTTTTGGAATCAAATTTCCCCAAGTTATCTTTAATGTTCAAAATATAGAACTTACAATAGAAAACTTTAAAATAACTTATTTTTGGCTTCTTCCTATGCCAAATTTCATAGCGTTTTTTCTAAGGTCGATCTTATGTAGACTCTATTTGAGATACGACATACGGCAGAGACTACGTCCACCCAAAAATAATTAAGAAGATCATGCTCATTGATTATGGTCCTAGCCATTTCTTGTAAGGTCATTTTTTCCTTTCAACAATCCCATTTAATTAAGGGTTCATGTTGAAGGAAAAATTATGAAAGATACCATTATCCTCACAAATGGTTTCAATTATTTCATTTTCAAATTCCCTACTATGGTCACTCCTAATAGAAGTAATAGAAAGTTCTTTTTTATTTTGTACATTTTTAAAAAATTTGACAAACAACCCATAACATTCTTCCTTTGTTTGATAGAACTTAAGTAAATCTACTAAAATCATTAACTATGATCAAAGCATAAAATTTACCACTTAAACTAACAACCCTATTTAGTCCAAACAAATCCATGAAATAATTGTAAAAGTCTATTAGAAGTTACCAACTGTTTACTTTTGAATAAGCTTTTGGTTTGTTTTCCCATTTAACAAGCTTCACAAATATTATCATTCTCAAATTTGACCTGTGAGAGCCCATTTATAAATTTTTTATAGTTGAGGTTGGAAATGAGGTCTATGCTTGCATGTTCAGGTCTCCTATACCAAATCCATGCATATTTACTAATAGAAATTATACACTTTATATTTTGATTAAAGAAATCATCAAAGTTAATTGCATATATGATTCCTTCTCTTTTTCCTAAGAATGCAATGCTACTATCAACAACTTTAGATACAATGCATAATCTACCTCAAAGAATACTTTATGGCCTTTATCACATAGTTGGCACACATTTAATAAGTTATGCTTCAATCCATTAAATAAAAGTACATTATTAATAATTATGTGATCTTTTTTACCAAAATTTTTATGTCAATTATCTTACCCTTGACAGTATCTCTAAAAGTGATAAATCCTCCATCTTTATCTTCAAGAGTTGAAAATTGGGATGTGTCATTGGTCATATACCTTGAGCACCCATTATTAATGTACCATTTGTTCCTTTTTTTCTTAGAGATATAAAAAATAACCTAATTATTGTGTTTTATGTACCTAAATGAGCTTGGGTCTTTGGTTATTAGTCTCCTTATTCTTTTCAACCCACTTACTTGAGGGTTTATTCATTATCTTTTATTTTGAGAAGTAAAATTTGTTAATATGCCCATATTTACCGCAAAACAACATACCATATCATATGATTTGGTAGGATGATGATCAGCATTATAAATTTGATGTATGAATGCATTCCTTGTTTTTCTATGTGCATATAAATCATGGAAACTTCTTCTTTATGTAAGTTATTTGAATTCTTTCTTTTAATAGTGAAAAGTGCTAGCATACTTGTATGTATGAGGTGTAGTTCTTCCATTTAATGATGCTTATATGAAGTCTGAACATATGTTATAGAATTACGAATGGTGTAAGGCATAATGTGGTATAAGTTATATCATATGTTATCATATGTTTTAGTATAAAAGGTGTGCCTATTCTTTCCTTGAGAGTGTTGAATTCTTAGTATAAAATATGAATGATACATTTAAGCATTATATTTTCCTCTCTTAACATGAGCCCTAGTGACGTGTCATATATGTGTTTAGATGTGGATACTCCATATTCACTTGTCGTTTTAGGCATTGGTTCTTCACATGTAAATGCTTTCCTTTAACAAAAGTGATTTGGGTATTGGAAGCAATCTTATAACTATATTGAATTCCATGCTTATTATTAAAATTCTTTTAAGCTTATAACATGTTTTCTAGTTTCTCATTTCCTTTATTGAACTTGGACAATGAGTCCTTGATATAATTAAATTCTTTCTTTAACTCTTCATTCTCAATTTTTAAAGCGTATAAATCATGATTATCCACTATGTCTACACCTTGGAAGCTTTGACGTTATGCAATTCACTCTTTAAATTTTCATTTTCACTCATGCATGTATCTAGATTCTTTTGAACTTCTTTAAGTTTGGAAGATAGATTTTTCTTTTTCATGATCATAATTTTAAGACTCTCAATAAGTTCATCATATGTCAAGTCAACATCACTATTATCATTATCATATGATCTAGAGTTAAAGAGTACATCATCGTCATCTTTTGCATGAAACACATATGAGTTACTTCTCTTATTGAATGTTCACTTTTGGAGTCGTTTGTATCATCCCAATTGGAGGCCTTGAGTGTCTTCTTTTTACCTTTGTCCCTCTTCTCCTTGTAATTTATTTCATATTTTTTACGTTTTTTGAGCAAAGGGCATCGAGACTTCATATGCTTAAGTTTTCTACATTTAAAGCAAATAATATTATTTGATTTATGTTTTGAATCTATCTTATTACCTTTGTAGTCCTTTCTTCTTAAGGACTTATTATTTAAGAATTTCTTGAATTTTATAATGATTAGAGTAATATATTATTTATCACTTTCATTAGATGATATCTCTTCCTTATTACTTAATTCTTCCTTTAAGACTTTAAATAGTAAATTCTTTTTCTTTGAAAGTGAATTCTTCTTACATATCTTGGACCCTCATTTCATATGTAAGAAGAGATCTAATAAGTTCCTCTAATGGTAGAGTTGTTAGATCTTTAGCTTCTTGTATGACTGCCAATTTAGCTTCCCATATTTTTTATAGTAATCTAAACAACTTTCTTAACATTTTAATGTTAGTATAGGTCTTTACAAGGTCCTTGAGACCATTGATAATATCAATAAATGTAGTATACATGATAGAAATGCTTTCATTATTCTTCATTTAGAACAATTCATATTCTTGAGTTAGCATGCTAAATTTATTTTACTTAACTTGATTTGTTTCTTCATAAGTAACTTCTAATGTATGATAATTTTCATGAGCTGTTTCACATATAGATACTCTATTGAATTCATTTCTTCTTAAAGTATAGAACAAAATATGGACAACTTTACTATTTGAAAAGATTAGTCTTTTATCTTGGGAATCCTATTCCTCCTTCAACTTGAAAAATTTTCTATCATCTATAATTTTAGTAGGAATGTATGCATAAATTTACATTTTTTGCCTTAAAATTTTTCATTATTATTTTCAATAAAGGTAGCATTTCCATTAAAGAAAGGGGCTCTATTGATGTTTTGACCCTTTTGGTTAAAGGATTATAAAGATGCTCCTAAATATGTCATTACGACCTTTACTATAGGATTTTGTTTGAAATATTAACCTTATAGACTAGCTCTGATGCCACTTATTATTCCTTAATGGCACCCAAGAAAGGGAGGGGGTGAATTGGGTCAATTTAAGATTTTAAGTAAAAAGTATACTAACTTATAAAACAATGTCTACAAATTATGACAAATGCAACCACTTAGAAAATGTCACTGGAAAGTGAAAATGCCACTGGAAAGTCTATAAGGTTAGATGAAAACATTGTAAACATGAGAAAAGTAGACTTGAAAAAATCTATATAAAAGTGAAGAAAGAGTAGACTTCACTGAATCAAAGAAAGGTTAAGAGGCTTAATGAGAATGAACTATACCTATTCGATATTACACTATCCTACCCTTAGAAACCTAAAAAAGCAGTCAGTAAGATATAGAAACTAAAGAAACTTTAAAAGCCCCTAATAAATAATTTTTCCCAACACAATAAAACCTTCCTCAACATTAACACCATTTCCCACCTCAATAACCACAAGCTTAACAACTCAGCCTAATGCTCCTTCCCCTTCTTATAATGCTATTTAACTAGAAAATACCCCAATAAACCCTTCAAAAAAATCCTTCTCCTAAACCAACCACTTCTACAACCTTCCCACAAAACAAGAAATGATATAGTAAAGGCTAACCTCTACCCTCCACATTGTACCCCTCCAGAACTCATCAGTAGACTAAAAGGATCTATAAACAAGTGCAATACCTATGATAGGAGAACAAGAAGAAGCATTAGAGATCCATCTTAACAAACTCATAAATGAAACTGAGGAAGACCCATCTAATCTAGAAGTTAGAATAAAGGAATCTCCATTCATATAGCCAATAAGAAGGAAATCAAGCAGAACGGAAAAAGAAAAGGACTTAATAAGCACTTTAATTCAAAGATAATAGCTTAGAACACTAGGGGCTTGAATTACCCCAAAAATAGCGGGCAATGAGGGAGTTCTTAAGAGAAAAGCAATCATTCATATTGGCTTGCTAGAAACAAAGATTAAAGAAGATTCTATCTAACTATGCTTCTTATAGAATTGGAAGAATTTTAGTCTTCTGTAACGCCAAATATTTGGAAATAAACAGCACAGACCAAACAAATCAACATCTTCACATAAAGGATAAATGTTACATACTTAAATAAAAAATTTATGTCACCTTTTTATATGCAGCTAACAATGCATTTTAAAGGAGAAACTTAAGTTAAAATATGGAAAGACTAATATGGAAAATAAAAGGGCCATGGATTGTCCTAAGTGATTGCAGCTACATCCTCTATTTTTATGAAGAAGAAGGCCTAAGAATTTAACAAGGGAAAGCATATGAAGAATTTAGAGAATGTCTAAGCAATGTTGGATTGGCAGACCTAATACATAGAGGCAATCTCTTCACATGTTCAAACAAACAAGCAAATCAACACCGTATTAGAAAAAACTAGATATAGGACTTATAAACAAAGAATGAATGATAAAATTCCCTAACATCTCGGGACATGTTAGTGCTCCAGGTACTTTAGATCACTCTCCAATAGAAGTAACAACTTACCCTAATTTTATGAAATTAAAAACACTATTTAAGTTTTTTAACTTCCTCACCAGTCAAGAAGAATATGACAGATTAATTGATAAAGGATTTTACCAATTGAAGGATCTGAGGCCTTTGGATTGGTTATAAGATTGAAGTCAATAAAGGAAGATCCAAAAAGGTTACACAAAAACCTGTATAGGGAAGGACTAGATAAAGAAGTGGAAAGGTTAAAATAAGAGCTCAGCTAGATTCAGGAGTAATTATATGGGGATCCATAAATGAGGAGCTAAAAAAGAAAGATAAAATCAAACTAGCCTTCTTTCTTTCAGCATTGAAAAACCATAACTCCTTACTCTAATAGAAAGCAAGAATCTCATAGATAAAAGATGGAGATGCCAACACTTCTTACTTTTTCAAAAGTATCCAAAATAGAAGGAAGTTTAACAAAATTTATGGAATCTTTAATCAAGATAGGAATCCTTGCTACACTCAAGAACAAATAAAATTCATGGCCTTCAATTACTTCCTATTCGTGTTAGTATCAAACTTTAACTCCATTATTTTCATCAATTCCCTATCCAAATTCATCACCCCTTACTTGTTAACAACCTAAACTGATTCCTTGATTCAACTTGTCACTAACAAAGAAATCAAGAAGGCCTTTCTTAGCCTGAATCTAGACAAAGCCCCTAGACCTGATGGTTTCAATGCTTTATTCTTTTAAAATCCTAGCACATTTTTAAACCTCATGTCATAAAAGTTATCAAGGAATTTTTTAGCTTTACAAAGCTATTAAAAGAACTCAACACCCACCTCTTTCTCATTTGTAAAATTCCCAACCTTACCTCCCTTAAAGATTTTAGACCCATATCCTGCTATAACACTATCTATAAAATCATTTCTAAAATCTTAGCCCTTAGACTGAAATTGATAATGAAGTTCTTATTAATGTCTTGCAATTTAGTGCTCTTGTGAGTGGAAGCATTGAAGACACCCTTTTGCTAGCATAAGAAATTTCCAAAGACTATCACTTTAAAAAGTTCATTAAAAGATGCACTATAAAAATAGACTTCTCTAAAGCTTTTGACACCCTTAATTGGAAATTTATTCAACATTTTCTTTAGGCTTTTGGATTTCCTCATATTTTTACCAAATGGATATCGCAATGCCTAACCACTCCCTCATATTATGATTTGGTAAATAGGGAAGCAACTTATGTATTCAAGGGAGCTAAAGGAGTCAGACAAAGAGACCTTATATCACCTTACATATTTTCCCGAGCAATTAAAGTTCTAATAAGAATGGTAGAATAATAAATTTCAGAAATAAGCTACTTCAAATATCACTATAAATACAAGAAGATTAAGATTTTTAACCTCTCATTTATAGACAACTTGTTACTACTTTATAGAGCTAACTAAAACTCGATTCATTTGCTAAAGGAATCCATTACAAAATTTACAGAGATGTTATGATTGTCCATCTATAATAATAAAAACTAGATCTAAATCTCCTTAGTTACTACTTTATTGGAAAAAATATTAGTGGAAACCTCTGGTCTCCAATTGCCCAAAACCCCTTTCAAATATGTAGGACTACCTTCTCCTTTTTTAGATTGACCTACAATCTCCTCTATTTGATACTATTTTAATAAAACTAATAGCTGAATGTTAAGATCACTATCTAATGTTGGAAGAATCCAAACCATAAACCCCATATTAATTAGTAAGAACATATATTAAAGCTCTTATATGGCCTTACTACTATAACTATCAATGGCTTTACCACTTACGTTGATCAAAGATATAGAAAGGATATTGCAAAATTTCCTATGGAGTGTTTCAAGAGAACAAAGAGGTATAACTGAAGTTAAATGGAAAAAAGTATGCCTTCTAAGGTCTAAAGGAGTTTTTGGTGTTAAATCAATTAGGGTCATCAACAATGTTCTACGCTAAGAGGATATGGAGACTATTTCACAATAAAGAATCATTATAGGAAAAAAGAACGCATGAGAAATTTATAAAGGAGCAATTTTCTAGACAGCCAAACCTATGTCCAACACTTTTACAATTACTAGACACATCCTAAGCCTAAGAGAAAAGATGAGAGCAATGATGAAACACAAAATTAGGACTGGAAAATAAACAAGAGTTTGGTTTGATAATTGGGCCAAAGGTGGCCCGTTACATCTTCACCCTTTATACCCCTCCTTATATCATGTTTTACTTAATAATGCAAAGGTAGAGGTGATGATTAAAGATAACTTGTGGATGTATGTTGCAAGGGGATTAGAAAGGACAATCCCCAATTTTTCACAATATTCACCAAACCAATCTCTAATGGACATAATTTTACTGCTCAATAATCCATCATCCAAGTTTACATCCAAATCTTATAATGCAATTTTTACGTAGGAAGGAGAGGAGATAAAATGGCATAAACTACTATACTTCGGGCATTATGTACCTAGGTACTCCTTCATCCTTTGGCTTTTAATTAAAAATAGGCTTTTGACAATGGACAAAATGCTATGGAAAAGCACCAACCTATGCCTTCCTATACAAAAACAATGGATCACATTTTATTTCAATTTCAATACTCCTCCAACGTCTAGAGAATTATTTTACATAAATGTGATATCCATATCTAGTGAGACACTATGGAAGAACTTCAGTAATAGATCTTAACAACTAATCGAACTAGGGGGAGTGATTCAACAATCTTAAAGTTAGCAGTAGTGGGGATGGTATATGAGCATTTGAGAGAAAGGAATTATAGAAAATGCCCCAACTCTAAACAGGAAGTCAGAAAAATAACCTACTTTATATACTCTCAGATACATGAGGTGATTGGAGCAAAATTTGCAACACAATTACAACACCAAATACTGAATCAATTAGGGTTTTTAATCAAATGCAAATATATGCTCTATGAACAAACAAAAGGGTATTAAAAGAATATTAATTGCATGAACAACTAAAGAGAATACCTGAGAAGATTTTATGCTTGAATAGTTACACAATTATAAGATCTGTAGTCCATCATGAATCAAGGAGAAAGATATTAGGGGGAAAAGGAATAGAGAAGAGAAACCGAGAATTAGGGACAAATGGGGTATGATGAAATTAGGGATCTTTAGGTAGAATTGCTATCGGCAAGAGATAAAAAATCTACAAACAAAGCTTAATGAGAACTAAACCCAGGAAAGACATAAGAGATAGAATGCTTGAACCAAAATGAGATAGGTATCTTAGTGAACATCACTCTAAAAACTTATCTTTTTTTTAATGTAACACTTGGGTATATTTTGTAAATCCTACATTCTATATCTAATATATATATTCATTTTAACCTTCAAAAAGTTATCATAAATGCAAGAATAAAATAAAAGTAAATAAATTTAATTATGCTTATAAACAACAAAGTAAAGAGTAAGGGAAGAGAAACACAAACCAATTTAAGTGGTTCAATAAACAGTCCTTGCCTATGTCTTAGGACTCGTCTTAGATTTCCATTATAGTTCTTCTTTTAATACAATCTTTTATTTTGGTAAAGAGGAATCTCCATTTCAATCTTTTTTCAAAGTAAAGAGGAACCCCAAATCACTTTTAGATAAACATAATACAATGATCACAAACCCAAAAAGTGGCTTACAACTCAAACTTGCTCACTTGGATACTTTGAAAATCACAAAAGGCTCAGACACTCAAAATGAGACAATTAATGCTCAAATGATGGAAAAATACTTAGAAATGTGTGTATAGGACACTCAAATACTACATGCTAAAACCAATGAGAAAAGACCTATTTATAATTTTTTACGATCCAAAATAGTCATTGGAGCCAAGAACTAGTAATTACAACAACTATATTCAATGCACTAGTTGACCAATATAGCATATTGGTCAACCATTATGCATCTATAGTACTAGATTCACTAGTCTTTGGAACACTAGTTGACTGGTAAATATTGGTCAACCAGTACATCAACCAATATTATAACAAACTCTTGATACTTCAAATTTAACAACGTTAACCAATATTGTTTGACCACTAACCTATATAGGTCAACCAATCATCCTAAAAACATGATTTTAACACCTCCAAATGCTCAAACTTAATTTGATTAATGTCATTATGATTAAAAACACATCCTAAAAAGTTTCTTAAAGATTATTTGAAAGATCAAAAGGACTAAAGCTTCAATGCCTCTTGAGGAATATAAAGACTCATGCAAGAAAATGAAATTTAATGTTTATGTATGCTAAGCCTTTAAGACTATCTAAGAAAATCAAGGTGAGCTTACAATAAGTGATATTTGAAATAACCTTGATGCATCTTGATCTTCTTCTTGACTTGATCTTGGAGATTGCAAACATCATTTTTTTCTTTTATAATCCTTTGATACGGTGAGATATTGTTCTCATATTCCTTCTTATTAACATTAAACTTGTTTGTAGTACTTATGTTTTGTTGTCACCAAAACTTTGATTAGAACCTCTTTTGGTTCAACAAAGTAGTTGTTAGAAAAGAAGTTCACTAAATTGACCTGATATAAGAATTCTATTAGAAACATTACTTATATATCTATAAAAATTCTCATTGTGATGATTATTTAAGTGACTCTTTGACTTAAGATCTGCAAAGTATGATATAGAGATTGTTATATATTTTTTATATTAGTTATGAAATATACTAATCAATGATTTCTCAATTAGTAGCTACTTAATATGGTATGAACTCTACGAAGGTAGTTAAGTGATTAATATAAGATCTATTACCCTAAAATGATCAAGAAGAATATTTTTGTTGTTATTGATTAATGTTGATTCTTGAAATACTTAACTAAGGTCCAATGACATTTTGAAAATAATTTTTAAATGTCATTAATAAAATAAATTACTAGTGATGAAGAACTAATATGATTGGATTCAATTAAAGTAGGACTTAATTCATACCTCATGTCTAATCATAATATTATATGATTAAAGGATTAAATTATATAAAAAAATGATGCACAAGAAGATTACTCAAACTCACTTTGATATTTCTAATATTTAGGTGGTCCTAACATCAATCTTGATTTATAGATATAAATTATGTAATTAAATAATTAAAGATAAATTGAATGAGTTTAATTTATCATATTCCAAATAAGGTTTAGGGTTGTAATTTATATTTATTGCCAACAACCTAATATGTCCCATATAAATAATTGTTTTAGAAAAGCAATTTAATCAAGTTGGATTTGATTTTAAAGTTTTGGAAACTTTAGAATTAAATATAAATATTTGATAAATAATGACCAATATTAAATATTAGATCCTATTCGAGCCTAAATTTTTATTTAATTTAGAATTAATTATAATTCTAATTAAAGTTTAATTAAAATTATAATTACATTTTAACTAAATTACTAAAAAATTCAAGTCTAATCATAAAATTGTAATTATATTTTAAGTAGTTATCACTTTTTACTTACCCTTTTCTACACATTTGTAGAGTTCTTTTAATTTACTGACGTGGATACAGTTAGAGATTAGACGTTTCTGCAGTTACACTGATAATGATAAGCATATTTCAAAAATTGGTTCCAGGGACTCTATATGAAAAGATAAAACTTCATAGTACGACATATTTAATGTTTATTGTTTATTATATTTATGCATTAATCATGTTTTAAAAATTTAAAGTAAACTTAACTTTTGAAAAGTCGAATGAAAAAATTTTGCTTTTCTTTTGTTGCAAATAGGTTCGATTCCCACATCAATTTCAATAATTATAAATTAATTCATTCGTTAAAATATAGTTAAAGAAATGATTGTCGGCCTTCATATTATTAGAGGGGATCCTTACCGACCAAAAGAGCCAATATCACGGCCAGGCTCAGGCCCAACTTGATTCCTACAACTCCTGAGGTCCAACCGCAATTATAAGGAGAGTAGAGATTGTTACCAGGCAGCCATCTTGGTGGTTTCTGAATGTATAGCGTTGGTATGTAATTTATAATGTGGTGTATATCAAAAGAAATGTACAAGAAAATTATGAATGAACACAATCCAAAGCTCATATATCTTCTTTTATTTTCCACGAGAGGTCTTTTTTGGCATGATTTCATTATCTTTCCCATGTTAAAGTCATTGAAGTCCTACAACATATTATTACTACCACATTCAGATGTTGCTTTAAATTTGTTACTAAGCTATTTTATTAACTAGTGTAACTTACTGCTATATAAATTTAGCTCATGGTGTTACGTTTGTACATTAGATAGCTAGAAGAATCATCCCGAGTCTACAGGAATTCAACGGTCACATTAAGAAGAGTACTCGGCCAAATTTAGAAGAAAAACTATTATTCTTGCGGAAAGAAAACACCTAGAGGCCAGAGTATGCCTGAAGACAACTTTAAAAAACAATTTCGTAATGACCTTCCTTTCCCTACAAATTTTATCCTATTTTAATACAAAAATAAACTCACTTAAAATGGACATTTCCCTATAAACACCTCACGACAGTTTCTAGGAATTGACTTAACTAAAAGTAGAATAACTACAAAAAATGACAATGTATAAATTCATTACAATACTCCTTCCAAATCATTCTAAACTAACACCAAATAAAAAGATCGATCAAGCAATTCTTGAATTGATATTCTGAGTTCATTAACGTCATGATGGCCATTTTAGGAAGACTCGATGCCAAGACTGTTCTTGTCTTAGGCATAGCCATGTTATTCTGCGCGGCTGAGGGTGCACCCTATCGCCAATTCTGTTCAGGAGACCGACGTGATCTTGTTGAAATTTCTAATGCTACTGAACCCATAAATAACAGTACTGCAGGTAATGTTACCGGTACAATAAGCAACGGTACCGCAGTTAACGGTACCGCTACCGTGAACAATGGTACCGCAGGTAATGACATCAATACGGTAAACAACAACGGTGTATTTGATGTTACAACCTACGGTGCCAAGGCAGATGATAAAACTATCAACACAATGGTGAGTTAATTTCAAAAGACGTTTGTTGTTCTTCTGATTTTAAAATAGATCATTCTAATGGGGATTCGAATTAGAAGATGATGAGCTTTTTACATAAAAAATGAAATAAAATCTTCTTAATTTAGGTTTTTTTTCGTTTAATTTCTGTCAAGTTTTACAAAAGCAGATTATTACGAAAAGATAGAAACAATTTTACGTAAATGAAGTGTTGGAAGCAAATAATTTCATATTGATTGATGCTCATTTGCTTGCAAATGTATGCATACGCAGGCATTCATGAAAACGTGGGTTGCAGCTTGCAAGAACAGTACAGGACCGGCGAAGGTTTTTGTTCCGGAAGGAACTTTTGTCGCAGGACCAGTCGTATTTCAAGGACCATGTCTAAACCCTGTAATTTTTGAAGTAAAAGGAACTATAAAAGCAACTACCAATCCAAGTGACTATGCTGAGGATTTCTGGTTCTTGTTTCAAATAATTGACGGGCTGACTATAACTGGCGGAGGAATCTTTGATGGACAAGGAGAATCTATGTGGAAGTACAATACCTGCAAGAACGAACACACTTGTGTAAAACCTCCATCTGTAAGTTTCAGGATAGTTACTAGATGGCAGAAATATTAGAAGTATGAACTGTAGGGATGACATTCTTTTTCCTTTCCAACAGTCAATCAAGTTCCAAAGGGTGAACAACTCGATAATTGATGGGATCACTTCATTGAATAGCAAATATTTTCATTTCCACATAACAGACAGCAGCAACTATACAGCCGTCAACGTTAACATAACAGCACCTGCCAATAGCCCGAACACCGATGGCATGCATATTAGTGATACGAGTGACATTAAGGTGTCTGACACCAAAATTGGAACTGGAGATGACTGCATTTCCATCGGCCAAGGAGTCACTAATGCTTACGTATCCAATGTCTTTTGTGGCCCTGGACATGGTTTAAGGTATTTATGCGTGTATGCATGTTTGTAACTCCCTAGATTATTTGAATCATTCACCCACTAATTTGTTTTCGTTTTGGAACAATCAGCGTTGGCAGCCTAGGCAAATATGAAAATGAAAAGGACGTGTCTGGCATTTTTGTGACTAATTGCACATTATCTAATACCACCAACGGTGCCAGGATCAAAACCTATGCTGCATCTCCGCCAAGCAAAGCCTCAAATATCACTTATCAAGACATTATTATGGAGTCTGTGAAAAATCCTATTATAATAGATCAGAAGTATAGTTCTCGCAGTAGCCCTGAGGTACGTGTCTCTATCTAAATTTGTTAAAGAATTCTACATTAACATTAGGATAAAATGTAACTCCTATTAACTTGTATTTGTTGCAGCCATCAAAAGTAGAGCTAAGTGACGTGCATTTCAAGAACATCAAAGGAACAACTATTTCAAATGTTGCAGTCAGTCTCTCCTGCAGCTCGTCAGTCCCTTGCAAAGGAGTTGAATTGCTTGATATTAATTTGACCTTCAATGACCCTCAATCACAGAATTCAACTATAGCATCTGAATGTCTTAATGCAGAATTTACAACTGGAGGAGCCCAAAATCCACCACCTTGTCCAAAATAACTCACATGTTCATCATTCTTTTTTCATGTATACAAAGCTTGCGTGTATAACCTTTCACATTTTTCTTGTATAAGAAGAGCACTCTAATTATTTAATTAACAACTCCTTTTTCGCGTAACTTGGTGCTCAACTAGAAAATAAAAATAAAAATAAGGAAAGGATCAACGGCTTGCATTTTACATTTTGATGGCTCTTAGATAATCAATAAAGGTGAACAATTTGCAGTTGATTATTGAATTTCTGTTCTGGATGATTATTCAGTTTCTTCAAACTTCATGTGACGAGGGCAGTTCGCTATTAAGGAGATAGTAGTACAAAGCACTATGTTGAATAGATAGCAGTAGCAGCAGAACCAGTAGCCCTATCACCATCGTCGACACCCTAACTCCCCAATTTCTTGAGTGCTCCATTTTATCATTCGTCATTTCAAGTTCCATGATATTTCCCTTCTTCAGAACCTCATAATCATCGACCAATTTATTTTGGTTGTCCTTCAAGTGAGCTTGCTCTCCTTTTCCGGTAGTCTTTTCTTCCGAATTTTCCAGTTTAATAACGTTGCTCTTGAGTTCCAACGACAATGTCTCTATTTCCTCTGCCGGCCAAATTGCTTCGGCTCTGGATTCAGCAGAAGAGCTAATAGTTCCTTCCTCTGAGACTTCTTCTTCCCCATTCTCTGTGACACAGTCTTCACAGCTGCTTCCGTCCTTTTCCTCATTGTTATCGTCACAACCAACTTCATCACTGATGCCTTCATCATCTTCAGCTGATTGATTCGGTGAATTGTCCTCCGAGCTAGACCTTTCCATGTAAGAACTTTCTTTCTCGTACACGACATCAACAGTTTCATTCACCGGCAGATCCTCTCCAGAAAAGTTATCTATCGCTTTTTCCGTCCCGCACAAGGTCGCATCCGACGATGAAAATTCTTCAACCCCAATACACGATTCCGCAATTTCTTTAGGATCATTATTGAGGACGATGCCATCAGAGTCAACGATAGAATTCTCATTCCCGCCGTTGTCCACAGCCTTGAGACTCTGTTCCTGAACTAAAGTGTGCAAGTAATCAGTAAAAGACGAAGCTTTACAATCCAAAAACTGCATTTTGTGTTGTGCAATGTTCGTACTATCATTATTAATTACCAGCGACTTCATCACCTGAATTATTCAGTGAATTGTGATTAACACTTTCCCTATCGCAAGTTTCTTTCTCTCCCAACAGGTCAACACTTTCAGTCGACTGCAAATCCTCTCCGGATAAGTTTGTTCTACCCAAGGAAATTTCTTCAACTTTAATGCATTCCCTGCAAAACTCAGAGTTTTCTTCGTTTGGATCGTCAGCGTTTAGTATATCTTCAGATTCAACGGTGAAATCTTCATTGTGACCATTGATCACGGACACGGGATTCTGCTCCTGAACCCAATTTCACAATTGAATCATTTAACACGCAAATATTGACAATCTAAATATCACAAGCATGTTTTTGAAGGTTAAATAACCAAAGTTAAAACTTTTGGTAGAGGCTACGTACCTCGCAAGAGTCAATCTTGGCTTCAACCATCTTTCTTGATCCAAAGCTTGCACAGCTGCAAAGCAATCAATCTTAAAAAGGATGGTCACAAAACAAAACAGAGAAAAATTAAAGGAACAAGAATTAATAACACGCAAAAGTATCTGATTAAACAATAACCAGTGCTCCCGATAGATAGTCGATGACTGACTCTCATGGACAGCATTATCAACTGCTTTTTCAGAGGTACGATTGTCGTCGTTGGCTTTTCTTCTACTTTTCTTGACAGAAAAAGCAGCGATCAAACTAACAACAGCTAGAGCACCGCCCCACACGACCAACCCCCCAATATTCCCACCCTTGAAACTTATCTGAGCCTTTCTTTTCCCCTGCTTGTGCATGTTCTTGTGCTTCTCCATATGCCCTTTTCGATTATGGTGTGCCATGTGCATGTGTATTCGTAGTTTTGTCTATCTTGGGATTTAATGAATCTAAACAGCTCTACACTATTTTCAAGGAGGTGAGAGACCAGAAAAGGATAAAAAGGAAGACCCCAACACGAGGTGTAATTGACTTGTGAAAAGCGTGAATTGTCAGTATCGGAGCTTGAAGCGGACATCATCCTGAACAGTATTGTTACTTGGCAGCTTGTTTGCATCCCACCAGTTTCCATCTAATTCTCAGGGTCCGTTAAATAATATCGGCACCCGAAGATGTCAGGAAAGACACGTGAAATCATGTAATTAGTAATTGCTGGTGGTAGGTTTTTGTTCATTAACTGGAAGACAAATTTATGTGTAATTGTCTGTCATCTTCTAACCGGAGAGTGGATGTGCTGCTGCTTCCCTTGGTGCGTGTAGTCAAGCAATGCGGAAACTTTTTAAGTACACGTTGAGTGAAATTTTAATTTACAAACTATATATTTTAAGTAAAGTATTAATAATTTAAAATTAATAATAAATTATATTTAAATAATTATTTAAGATCTAAATTCTTATACTGTAAAAATTAAGTATTTAAAATCTTTTTAAAAATATGTATAATTAAAATTTTAAATTTAATAAATTTAAAATTTTAAAAATATACAAATTCTTTTAAAAAATTTAGGAGGATTTTATCATATTTTTTTCATTATAGTACATTTTAATTAATAATAAATATTTCAATAATTTGTAATTTATAATTATGTTCATTTAAAAGATTATATAACGAGTCAAATTATTATGAATTAAATTAATGTAGACTTATCTTTTCTAAATCAGTATATGTTTAGATAGCTTCGGTCCACTTGTCTTAGTTACAAATACTCATTCCTTGATTTTATAAGGAGCTCTCACATAACATTCATTCACTCCACACAAAAAGCAAATATTTACTCTTTTTTACAGACGCTCTTGTTTCTCAACTCTCGCGTTGTGTCGAAACGAAAGCGTATATATTTTGATAACTGAAGGATGAACTCCTCAATGTTATATTAAAAAGGTCCTAATTTAATCAACAGTTTTTTCACACTTAGAATAACTTAAGAAGAACTCAGCCCCAGCCCGAAAGCTCCAAACCCACAGCACCAATATAACACTCAAACACAAACGCGGTATATTCCGGATGTCAATACATCTAGACAAGCATAATATCAATCATCATCTTGATCCCAATCCGGCAACGTTAAAGGTTAAAAACAAAGAGCAGGGGAAGGCAATGGATTTGGGTTCTAATCCAACCGAACCAGAGGTGCACATGAATACTGGAACTCAATCTCCGTCGGCAGCCCCATTGTCGTTTAAAGAGAAACTTTTGCAGGGAAAACAGAGTCCTTCTTCGGGTGTCAAGGGACTGCACACAATTCCGATCACGATTGAGCAAGGGGACGTTCAGCATGAACTAGTGGAAGGAGTCCCGGTTATTACCTTCTCTGATGAAGTCCATAGGAAGATTGCCAATAATCTCGGCTTCAGTTTGATCCTTAGGCCACTTGGTCGACATATACATTTCAAAATCTTATATCAACGACTTATGGCTTTATGGAAGCCAAACGGGAATCTCCATCTCATGGATCTCGCCGATGGATATTTTCTCCTAAAGCTTGAAGATGAAGATGATTTCTATAAGATACTTCTCAATGGACCTTGGTCGATTCTGGGACACTATATCACAGTTATTCCGTGGGAAAGAAATTTCAATACAAAAGCAAATCACATTAGTTCAGTGGCAACATGGCTCCGTATACCTGGCCTACCACCAGATTTCTTTCAAGCCGACCTACTACGTGAAATCGTAAAACCAATCGGTTTATATCTCAAGGCCGACGATCACACCTTATTGGCAGAACGTGGACAATTCGCCCGTATAGCAGTCAGGTTAGACCTAAACAAACCACTCATTCCAAACGTTATAATAGACGGTGTGGTTTATCCTGTTCAATACGAAGATTTACACAATATCTGCTTTACATGCGGAAGATATGGCCACTCAATAGAAGAATGCTATTTACAATCAAAGGATGCTCAAGGCCAACCTAACCCGTTAGCTGGTGTCAATCCACAATCGGAACCCTCCGGGGTATCTGCTCCGGCACCAACAACGAAGGAGGGGACAGCGGCAAGCCATTAAGTAATCACGGGAAATCAGGAAGCTAATGCTACATCTCTTCGTAATCAGTTGACGTCAGACCCCCCATCTCAGACACAACGGTCAAAACTTGCCGAACCGGGGCCATGGTTAATTGCCCAGAAAAAAGGTAGGCGTCCCATTAGTCAATTACCACAATCAATGACACCAAAGCAGCAAGAAATCAGGTCCAATCAGCGAAAAGACAAAGTTACCTCTTTCTCCACATCTTCCAGATTCGAAGCCTTGTCAACCGCGGTGGAAGAAGATACGCCAATTAAAGACACCACCCAGGGAATCTCTCTTCTTTCCAAAGTGCTGCCACCCCTGCCCAACATAACTTTTAATACAGCAGGCCCAAGAGGTAAATCTAAAACCAAGAGGAAGTATGTTTCTAAATCTACTGAACCGTTGTGGGTTAAAAAGCAAGCAAATTCAAATGCACAGTCATCAAATGACACAGCCCAAACACAACTTATCCTAGATCAAATGCCAACCGACTTAGCACCCTCAACTTCCTCAACCAGTATGGACCCCTTACCATATAACTCAACAAACTCACCACAAAACAGTGAAACCCAAGCACAACACCAGCTTCCATTAGCAGCTAATACCACCTCTTCATCAGATTACCAAACAACCCACTTCCAAGACCCAAATGAAATCCTAAACAATACAAACCATACTGTTTCTTATATTTCCCACCCAGCCCATACCAAGAACAATACAACACATGAGAGTGGGGGCAGTCAAACAATATCCCACACACCTAGAACAGGTTTTCATGTAGGTGGAAGGGTGAAAACAAGATACAGGTCTCAGCATTATGATGATGAGCAACATCATCGAGACACAGACCTGCTGGAAAGGAATACGGTCTTGGAAGCTGATGAAGAAGAGTTACCTGATGCCTCCAGGTAACTCGAAACTTACCACAAATTCATGGAATGCAACTTAGTTTCTTGGAACTGTCAAGGTATATCTAATAAATTAACAAAAGCGACATTAAAAAATATCCTCTCAATGTATAAAATCAAAATAATCATCATCCTAGAACCTAAGGCAAGTGGTCAGAAAGCTCTAGACATTATTTATGAAATAGGTTTACCTTTTTCTCATAGGGTTGAAGCAATAGGCTTCTCGGGTGGCATTTGGGTATTATGGCATGAAAGCATTACTGTTAATCTCATTCAAGTCGACTGGCAATACATACATATGAAGATTTCTTTTAATCATTGTTATTCTTTTATGTTATCTGCTATTTACGGGAGCCCCCAACCAATAACCAGAAGGGCTCTTTGGGAGAATCTTTCTTTGCTTGCAGATACGATGACAACGGCTTGGTTATCGATGGGAGATTTTAATGCATATACAGATGACGATGACAAGGTTGGTGGAAAAAGATCAAGGGGTTGCTCAAGATTTCGATCATGGATCCGTTATGCAAGGTTGAAAGACTTGGGTTTTACTGGTTCAAAATATGCATGGTCTCGAGGCACTTGTTTTGAAAGACTTGATCGGGCCTTGGGAAATGACCTTTTGATCGACTCACTCCACAAGATAGAAGTGAAACATCTCCCGAAAATAGCATCTGATCATTTGCCAATATTGGTAAAGTTGTTTATTGAGGTCTCTCATAAAAAGCCAGCGAATTCTTTTAGATATTGGAATGCATGGGAATACCATCCGAAATGGACAGATTGGTTGAAAGGTGTTTGGAACATTAACACTACGCTAACAGAAGCTCTACAAGTAGTGGAGGACAACATAGGCGATTGGAAATTCCAAATTTTTGGAGATGTTCATATCCGTAAGAAAAGGGCCCTCGCTAGGCTGGCTGGAATTCAAGCTAAACTACCTTTTAATCCACCAACACACATCAGGAAATTAGAAGCAAAATTAAGGGATGATTTGGAAATGTTACTCACTCAAGAAGACGAACTGAAATCTCAAAATAGACGCTCCTTGTGGATCATTAATGGGGATAGGAATATAAGGAAGTTTCATTCCATTCATAGGCCTCCGAGAACCAAGAAGACGGTTAGGGCAATTTTATTGGAAAGTGGAGAATGGAGTAATGACAAAGCAATCATTAGCAAGGAAGTCTCAACCTTTTTTATGAATCTGTATAAAGCAAACAGGCCGGCCTCTGAGCATGGGTTTCAAGGTCTCTATCCAATCCAGAAGTGTTTTCCTAAGCTACCTGATAAATTATCAGCCATGCTCTCAGCAGACGTACACGATGTTGAAATCAGAAATGCACTTTTCGATATGAATCCGCACAAGGCGGCAGGCCCGGATGGTTTTTCGGCCAGTTTTTACCAACATAATTGGGGTATAATCGGTACAACAGTATGCAACACTATCAAACAAATCTTCTCTTCCGGATCAATGGTCGCACAGCTCAACAAAGGAATGATCTCACTATTGCCTAAAGTTAAGAATCCGGAAAAGGTTCACCAGTTTCGACCGATAAGTCTAATCAATATCGGGGCGAAAATAGTTACGAAAATTGTGGCAAACAGACTGAGGCTAGTTCTACCTGACCTGATACTTCCCACTCAGACTAGTTTTATTAAAGGTCGAAGTATTGTGGAGAATATAGTACTGATGCAGGAAGCTATTCATGAAATAGATAACACCCAAGGTAATGATGGCTGGATGGTTTTAAAAATTGATCTGGCAAAGGCTTTTGACAGAATTAAGTGGAGCTTCATCCAAGACACACTCCACGAGGCTAGAATTCCTGAATACCTCCATAAAGTAATAATGAGCTCCTTAGAGACCAGTTCTACACAAATCCTCTGGGAAGGAGTGCGGGGTGTGGAATTCAAGCCACAACAAGGTATACGACAGGGAGACCCTATATCACCTTATTTATTTGTTTTATGCATGGATAGATTATCTCATGCCATTAATATTAAAGTTCAACAAGGTGTCTGGTTCCCACTAACCTTTGGCATGCAAGGCGTTTGTTTATCTCATCTGTTTTTTGCAGATGACCTTGTCATATTTGCCAAGGCAACCGAATCCCAAGCCAGATTAATTCAGCAGGTTTTAGTTACATTCGCTCATTACTCGGGGCAGGTAATAAACACAGAAAAATCTACTTTATATGTTTCCCCCAATGTGCCAGACAACAAGGCAGAAAAACTGAGTGATATATTAGCCATAACACGAGTTCCTAGATTGGATAATTACTTGGGAACACCAATTATTCATGGTAGGCTTACTAAGCATACACATGCTCCCTACATTGCAAAGATTCAGAAAAGAGCATCCAACTGGAATGCTCGAAGAATTTCGATGGCAGGGAGACTTGTTCTTTGCCAGTCTATTCTTGGACCATTGCCATCATACATTATGCAATCCACGCCTTTGTTAAAAGGCACGTGTAACGAGATGGATAAGATTTGCAGAAGATTCCTTTGGGGGGGAACACGCAAGAAAGTAAATTAAGTTTAGTCAAATGAGATGACATTTGTCAACCCAAGATTAGGGGTGGTTTAGGGCTTCGGAAAATGCTGGAGAATAATGTTGCGCTAATTTTGAAACTTGCCTGGGACCTTATCTCTAATAGTGATAAGCTATGGAAACAAATTTTTCTTGCGAAATATAAACTGTTGCAGGTACAGCTTTTTGGAGGCTTTCCCAAGATCAAAGGTTCACATCTTTGCAATTATCTACAACAATGCTGGCACCTGATTCTAGCCGGTATCAAATGGGAGTTGGGAAATGGAGAATCCGTCAAATTCTGGACAGATAATTGGACGTACTCCGATACTCCACTTTACAGGGAAGTTTTAAAGCCACTATCTCCTCATGAATTAAATCTCACCACTAACTATTATCTTAACCCGACAGGGAATTGGGATTGGAACAAATTGTTTACACTGTTGCCTACTTCGAGACTCAACGAAATTAGGGCCATACCTCCACCACACCAATCCCTAGGGGAAGATTTTCCGACGTGGAGGTGGTCTAGCAGAGGCATATTCACCACAGCTACAGCTTATAGAGCGGCTTGTGTCAATAATTGGAATCAAGAAGAAACAATTTGGAAACTGGTTTGGAAACTAAGGGTCCCAGAGAGAGTTAAACTTTTTCTTTGGAAATCAATAAAGGGCATTCTTTGGACCAACCACGAGAGAACGAGAAGGAAGATCAGTTCTAATCCTCAATGTCACTTATGCAACCCAGACGAAACTCAACTTCATCTTCTAAGAAACTGTTACCGAAGCAAGATGATATGGGGACAAATTAGATCTAGTATCCACACGGATTTCTGGTCCGACAACTCTTGTTCTAATTGGATTTTCACTAACTTGAATCAAAAATTTTTGCAGGACAATATTGCTTGGCCTATATGGTTTGCGATTACATGTTGGACGCTTTGGAATACGCGAAACGAGGAGATTTTTCGAGCTACACCAACATCTGGATTGTCACTATTGATCAAAATAAAGGCCTCAGTCAAAGAGATTCATAGGAGCTTTGCTATTCAGGATCAGAGGAATAGAGCTTTCAAGACAGAGACTACTGAAATACACACAAACAATCAATTTGCAGTTACAAATCTCTCAGACACAGACTTTTTCAGACTCGCTACCGACGGAGCTGCGTCTCGGCCTACTGGGATCGCTACAGCTGGAGGTTTTATCTTAGACGGGAAAGGGTCTTGGCTAACAGGGTTTACAGTGAATATTGGCATTTGCCAGCCACTCCAAGCCGAACTCTGGGGTATATGGATAGGTATCAATATCGCTCGGACACATGGTATTCAAAAACTACTTGTCCAAACAGACTCCAAGGATGCACTTAGTCTACTCATATCAGATAAAGAAGAAGCTATTAGATATGCCTTCTTTGCACATAAAATCAGACAAATTGCAGATCATTTTCAGCAAATAAAGTTCGAATACATTGCGCGGGATCGGAACAAATATGCAGATAAATTAGCCAAACTTGGTTTCCGGATTACCGTACATAGACCAGTAGTTTTCCCGACACCACCTCCAGAGATCCAATTTAGCACTGCAAGCACAAACAACAACGCAGTTACACCCAGTTGGACAGTTCGAAACGACCATTCAATCTTGCCTCCTCCGCCAGAGCTTCAACAACAAAGAGGAAATGGGATTCGAGAAAGAGAGAGACAGGAAAGTTATTATAACTCCCCATTTTCTAACTCAGCTAACTAGTAGACTATTTTTTGTAATTTACAGTTTTGGCTTTTCAGCCTCCAGAGTATATAAAAAAAAAAAAACGTTTTTGGCCAAAGCCACTCGCGTAAGTTCTTGGTCAAGGAGAATATGCTTATAATTTAACATGACCAGATGTCTTGTCCAAGGCCAGTAGTTCTCTGATCCATCTTTGTTTTTGCTCACAAGGATGATACATTAACTAGCTTTTAAAAGAAAAAAGAAATACAAAAAGACAATCGATTGAGGGGGCTCACCACAATGCACGTCAAGTGTATCAAAATCTGAATAAAAAACCATGTCTAGTTGAGTAGCTAGCTAGTACACCGTAGCATCGAGCATATATGATTTCAGTACATTTTCTTTCTACTACGAATTCTCCTCCAAACATTTATTATCAACACTTTTTTACAGGGTATAAAGTTCCTTCTTAAGGTCCAAAATCGATGTCCAATCACTCCGTTGCAGCAACTTGCTTCTTTCGGATTGATGGATAGCAGGTGAAGTTGACGGAAAACACTCAACTGACCGCTCTTGGAAGTTTAGCACTTAGTATATATATATGTATGCATCTCACCCCGAATATATTTGTTCTTTAATTGCTTAATTCGAACATAAAAGGACTTTTTCATTTAGGTTCATGTCTGCTCCTTGGAACCAAATCTTGGACAGGGGTATAGGATTCAAGAACAATTAATGTTATATCAGGTAGAGGATTGGCTCTTTCTTTGTTATGGGGAAACAACGAAAATGCTAATAACGTCGACGGAATGAAGTGAAGTGAAAGCGAATATATCTTAATATTCATTCTCTCGTGATGCCGACATGCTATGCTTTCTTCTGACCTTGGAAAGTCGAATTTAATGTGTGAGATAGGAAACTGATGGGTTTTGATGGTTATATTCTCTCAACATATAGAACCTCTTAACTGACAAAAAGATTTGAGATTGACGTTAACATACGAATATCTGATATTTAGATAACTTATGATAACTTATATTTATATCATTGTCCACTTTTGTAAGAATTCTTACCACATAACACGAGCTTTAAATTGTAAAGTTCCTTCATTTGGTGTCCGGGTTGATGCTAAATCTTTTTTTACAAGCAATTAATAAACTCCATTGATGTCTTAATTAGCCTGTTTGAACTAGATCAAGATTGTATGTTGTAGAAAACTAACTATGATCGAATCATGGGCACAATGAAAGAAAAAAAATTTACGATTTCCAATCGAATCATAATAATTATATTTCTGATGAAATTCTTTTGAAATTTTTTTAATGTGTTAACCTCGAGTTTTTCACACATCCAATCTTTAATAGTATCCACAAAGTAGGCAAAAGGTATTCAATTCTCTATCAGGAATGTTATATATCTCCCTTAAGCTTATTCCTATTTATAGAAAAAGCATTGGAGTTTTAATTTTTATTAAAATTAAATATTTCAATTATAATTAAAGTTAAACTCTAATTATAATTAATTTAATTTTAATAAAATCAAATATATCATATTTGATCTCTAAAATTTATCAAACTTTACAATTATGTTCAACTTAATTGAAATTGATTTTTTTCTTTTAAACTACTCTTTATGTGTGATCCATTAAGCTCCTAATATATTAGCAATAATTATAAATTATAATTATAATTCAAAACTATAATTAGATAAATTAAAACTCTTTTTTAATTTATCACTAATTCTCAAATTAAACAATTTATAATCATAGATTAAGATTGAAGTCTAACATCATATCATAATCACCCAAATATAAGGAAATGTCAAAGTGGTTTGACTTAACCTATCCATGCATGGTAATTATGTATACTTTAATTATTTTATCATCTAATGTTCTAATTGGATAGAGTACGGATATAATGTCTACTCTTTTTAATTTAATCATGTTTGTTTTTGTTAAATAGTAATTGATTTATAATTGATATTTGAAAATATCTTTTCAAATATCAATTCATTCTGCTCAGAGAATTCTTTAAATCAGTACTAATCAAGAACAGTAGAACACTCTTTTTAATTACTTTAGAGTGACGAATTCTTTATTGACTTACTCAACTGTCTTCATATGGTTTATACTATTTACAAGTATTACCGACTGAGCTACCATAAATAGGACAGATTATCAATAGCATCAAAATATAATAATTCTCACATGAGATACTTTAGCAATCTCAAGCCTAAGAATCAATTATACAACCATCATAATGAGAAAATTCATAGACATATAGATAATATTTTTTTTAGAATCCTTATAATCGAGTCAGTTCAATGAACTTATTCTCTAATAAACACTCATACATTAGTTTATGTATCTTCATACTTTAATTTATGAGATTAATTACTTTCTTTATAAGAAAGAGACATAACGTGTAATAGTTTTACCGTTTCATCAATATTTTGTCTTGATGAAACTACAATTAGGAACAATTTGAGAATAATTCTATGAGAAAATTGAATCTTATGATTATGATCTCATCATAATTTCAATTACAAAGTAATTATTCAAGAGATTTTATCTTTAGTAATAAAACATCAAATGCAATTAACATAATACATAAGATAAAGAATGCCTTTATTAATTAAACAACAATGTCATACGTAAAATTGCAATCAATCGATTGGTTGTAAGGGTTTAAACTAATATATTTATGGACAATCTTTACTCAACGTAAACAAAAAAATTCTATATACGAATATTAAGAGGGAAACATTTAATATAATTATATTAGCTTATAGTTTGATGTGATGAAATCAATCATTTTTTTTAAAAATTACACATTTTTTAAGATAAAAAGCAATCGAACTTTATATTAAAAATAAAAAAATGTACTCTTACAAAAGAATAAATATTCAGAAAATAATACACAGTTTATCAACGAAGTTCTTTTAGCGTAAGAGAGATTTTAGGTGATTCTAGCTATAACTTTTTTCATCAAATTCAAACAACCCATCCTACTCTATTTAGTTAGGAAAAGAGGAACCTCCTAAATATCTAATTGGAAAAGAACCTAGATTCAATCCCCGTACAAATAAAAGTAATAAACTGTAAACATTGAAATGATTTGATCTTTATATACCATATAAAAGAGACATTCATGCTCCAAAATAAAATATTCCAACTTGTATGTTATGTTTAAATGTACAAATTTGGCAAGGAAGTATTGTTTTTTCTGAAATTAAAAATCCCATATTAAGCCACACCATATTCCATCTTGTTGATTTAATCTGCTCATCTTATCTATATCAATTTCAATGTTAAATAATTATGGATTTTTTTTCCTTTTTCATATGTGTTGGACTTCTTGATTATCTTATTTTTTTAATTATCAAGTGGATATTTTCAGCTTTAACAGTCAAATTTTGAAAAATGATACAAATGAAGTTGACAATGAAAACATCTTAAGGGATCTTTTAGCAGATGACATTCTTATTGGCAATCTACCTAAAAATAACCACAATAAACATATCGTGACTTGCAAATGTATATGTAAAATCTATTGGAAAATTAATCTTGATCGAATCTTTAAAAATTTACAATTTCTCAAAAGATCTTTTTAATTGAATAATAAAAAATATGAGTCAGAAATAAAAGAATGGAAACATACCTTATTCAGAATCCTATACAACTTTTTTTAAACTGTCATTTGTGCAAATATCTAGCTTCTTGTAATATCTACATAGTAAAGAAATAGAATTTTGTGCTAGAGAAGAAAAGATTGGAGAACTTACTCTCTGATGCCTTTTTCTTGCTTATAGAAAAAGACAATAGAGTTTCTTTCTAATTAAAAATAAATTATTAATTATAATTAAAGTATGCTTAATTATAATTATAATTTAATCTTAGTAAAATCATATATATAACATTTGATCCTTAAAAATTTTCAATTTTCAAATTTAACTTCAACTTAATTTAAATTAAATTTTCTCTCTTTAAATACTCTTTATGTATAACCTATTAGGTTCATAATATGTTGACGATAATTATAAATTATAATTATAATTTATAATTAAAAATAGAAAATTAAATTTCAAATACTTTAGATTAATTATTATTTCAACCTAAATAATCAAACTTATATGATAATTAAAATTCCCTATTGTTGGGAAAGTTGCAACTGAAGAATAGCTACCATTAAAGTTGTTGGAAACGTTGAAGTTGTTGGAGCTGATACGTGCTGCTAGATTAGGTGTATTTTGCTGTTAATAAAATCCTTGATTATTAGGGAATGTTAGTTATGCTTCTGTTTTTATCTTCTCAATGTAAGGCTTATTATATAACTAGCAGTCCATGTTTTGAGATTCATTGAATAAAACTATGTTTCAGTACATATTGTGTGAGAGTTCATTCTAACAAAGTGGTATCAAAGCCCGTTGGCCTTAGGGCCTAACGTGGGGGGAGCAGTGTGAGTGAAACATAGTTTGAGTAAGGAAAGTGAGAGAGAGAGAGAGAGCATGGCTGCAGAAAGCTTAAACTATGCTCAACCTGCCATTCCAAAATTTGATGGTCATTATGATCACTGGGCAATGGTGATGGAGAATCTGTCGAGATCCAAAGAATATTGGAGTTTGGTAGAGGATGGCATTCCATTCGTAGCTGTAGATGCGGTATTGACTTAAGAACAGCAACAACAAATTAAAGAGGCAAAACTGAAGGATCTCAAAGCAAAGAACTACTTGTTCCAGTCCATTGATAGAAGTATCATGGAGACAATTCTCAATCTAGACACATCTAAAGATATATGGGACTTCATAAAGAAAAAGTACCTTGGAGCCACAAAGGTCAAACGAGCTCAATTATAAGCTCTCAGAAGAAAGTTTGAGTTACTTGGGATGAAAGATGGAGAGATAGTCAACGAATATTTCTCTCGAACCTTGGCTGTTGTCAACCAGATGAAATCTTATGGAGAACACATGGAGCCTATGGTTGTTGTGGAGAAGATCGTGAGATCCATGACTGCCAAATTTGACTATGTTGTGGCAACCATGGAAGAGTCCAACAACACCAACATCTTGAGCATTGATGAACTTCAAAGTAGCCCGCTGGTGCACGAGCAAAGAATGCAATCTCATAATGGAGAAGAGCAGGCAATAAAGGTGACGGTCGACAGAAACACTGGAGGAAGATTCGCTAACAAATATAGTGGACGGGGTCGAGGGAGAGGAGGATTTAAAGGCTGAGGAAGGGGGTGGGGGTACTTTAGCAAAGCAATGGTGGAATGCTACAACTGTCACAAACTTAGGTATTTTCAGGATGAATGCCCCGAGTGCACACAAGTGCTCAATATGCTGCATTGGAGGAGACATAAGAAATGGTGCTTATGGCACACATTTCCATCAATAATACCCAAAGAGAGGAGGTTTGGTACTTGGATTCAGGATGCAACAATCATATGACGGGTAACAAATATTAGTTCACAGATATTGATGAGCAATACCAGCAGTCAGTAAAGCTTGGCAATAACCTAAAAATGGCAGTACTAGGGCGAGGTAATATTCGACTTCAAACAAATGGCATTACTTACATTATTACAAATGCATATTATGTTCCAGAGTTGAAAAGCAACTTGCTCAGCTTGGGACAACTACAAGAGAAAAGGGTCACTATATCAATTTATGGTGGAGAATGTAATATCTATCATCCATACAGTCCAAAATGACTGCGAATCAAATGGTTGCTTTCATGGCGACCATGGCACCTATAATTCCAATGTGCTTGAAGACCATTTCAAAAGATGACACTTATGGCACTGACAATATGGACATCTTAGCTTGAAAGGCTTAAGAGCTCTGCATTATGAAAAAATGGTAAAAGGACTACCTGAGATCAAATAAACAAGAGAAGTGTGTGAAGACTGTATGGTAGGCAAGCAACATAGGGAACTAATACCAAAGAAAAGCTTGTGGAGAGTCTCTCGTCCACTCCAACTCATACACTCAAATTTATGTGGTCCTATTACACCTGCATCCAACAACAAAAAGAGGTATTTCATCACTTTCATAGATGACTATAGCCAAAAATGTTGGATTTACTTCTTATCAAAAAAGGCTCAAGCTCTTGTTACATTTAAGATATTTCACGCTCTAGTAAAAAAGGAGACAGGTCTATGCATCCAGAGCTTGTAGACTGACAAAAGTAGAGAATTCAATTCTCAAGAGTTTGGTACTTTCTATAAGGAGAAAAAAATTTAGAGGCAGTTAACAGTAGCCTACACTCCCCAATAAAATGGGGTGGCAGAGGGGAAGAATCGAACCATTATGAATATGGTTCGAAGCATGTTATCAGGCAGAAGTGTTCCTAAGGTGTTTTGGGCAGAGACAGCAGCGTGGACAATTCATATCCTTAATCGAAGCCCCACCACAACCCTAAAAGGCTTAACTCTAGAAGAAGCATGGAGTGGAGTAAAGCCAGCAGTGCACCACTTCAGAATGTTTGGTTGCATGGCTCACATACATCTATCTGAGGCAAAAAGAAAGAAGCTTGATGACAAGAGCATCAATTGTGTAATTTTTGGCATAAGTGAAGATTCAAAAGCATATTGGTTGTATAATTTAGAGACAAAGAAGATCATCACCAGTTGAGTTGTAATTTTTGAAGAGGATAAAAGCTGGAGCTGGGAGGAGAACGTTACAGCAAACAAAATGGATGTGGTAGATCTAAATGACACAGACAGTGATGCTATGGATGAACAAGAAAGGGAAGAAAATGAAGAAGTAGAGGGGAATGACGCAAGTGAAGATTTACTAATCAGAGAAGCCCAAGAAAACAGGAGGATAAGAAGGCCTCCCATGTGGATGGAGGAGTATACAAGTGGAGAAGGTTTGTAAGAAGAAGAAGAGCTACAGAATATGGTCTTGTATGCATTTGCTTATGATCCTCTCAGTTTTGAAGAAGTTGTGAACGAGCCTAAATGGAGGGCAGCAATGGATCAAGAGATCGAATCTATTGAAAAGAATGATACATGGGAATTATGTGATTTACCTGTAGGAAGCAAAACCATTGGGGTTAAATGGATACACAAAACAAAGCTGAATGAGGATGGAAATATTGACAAGCATAAGGCTCGGTTGGTGGCCAAAGGGTACGCACAAAAATATGGTATAGACTATGGTGAGGTGTTTGCATTAGTAGCAAGATGGGACACCATTTGAATGGTACTGGCTCTTGCTGCACATAATGGATGGAGTATATACCAACTTGATGTTAAAAGTGCATTTCTCTATGGGGAACTGAGTGAGGTAGTCTATATGGCTCAACCTCAAGGATGTGAGAAAAGATCTGCTGAACAGAAAGTGTACAAATTAAAGAAGGCTTTATATGGCCTTAAATAAGTGTCATGTGCACGGTATAGCTGGATTGAAGCATACTTCCTACAAACTGGATTCAACAGATGCCCATGTGAGCATATTTTATTTGTGAAAACTGATGGAAAAGGTAACATACTCATTATTAGTTTGTATGTAGATGATTTACTATTTACGAGAAATGACATGAGCATGTTTAAAGAATTTAAGAGTTCCATAGAGCGTGAGTTTGATATGACAGACTTAGGCAAAATGAGATATTTTCTGGGAATTAAGGTCATTCAAGGAAGAGAGGGCATCTTTATTAATCAGAGAAAGTATGCAAAGGGGATCTTGGAAAGGTTCAAGATGGGAGAAAGCAACTCAGTAAGGAATTCGATCACTCTAGGAGTGAAATTGACTAAAGAAAGTTTGCGAAAGGAGGCAGATGCAAATGTGTATAAACAAATGGTAGGATGCCTGATGTACTTGGAAGCCACACGGCCAGATCGAATGTATGTGATCAGCTTGGTGAGTAGATTCATGGCAAGTCCCTCGGAGCAACACATGCAAGTAGTAAAGAGAATACTCAGGTATGTGAAAGGAACTATGGATTGGGGCATTATGTAGATGAGAAATAGCAATGAACACCTTGTTGCATACACTGACAGTGACTATGCAGGAGACTTGGACGATCGCAAAAGCACTTCGGGGTATGTATTCTTACTAAGCAGTGCTGCAATATCATAGTCCTCAAAGAAACAACCAGTAGTTTCTTTGTCCACTATTGAAGCTGAGTTTATTGCAGCAGCTACATATGCTTGTCAAATGGTGTGGATGTGCAAGATTCTAAACATTCTTTGTCACACTCAGAATGGAAGTTCCATCATAAATTGTGAAAACTACTCAGCCATAAAACTGTCAAAGAATCCAGTGCTTCATGGTAGAAGCAAACATATTGACGTCAGGTTTCACTTTCTTCGAGATCTCACAAAGGAAGGGGTGATAAAGTTAGTTCATTGCAAAACACATGATCAACTTGCTGATATTATGACTAAGCCTTTAAAACTCGAGGTATTTGAAAAGCTGTGTGAATTGTTGGGAATGTGTCCCATCTCTGATATAAACTGATTGCCTAAAGTGCATTCAATTTAAGGGGGGAAATGTTGGGAAAGTTGGAACTGAAGAATAGCTACCGTTGAAGTTGTTGGAAACGTTGAAGTTGTTGGAGCTGATACGTGCTGCTAGATTAGGTGTATTTTGCTGTTAATAAAATCCCTGATTATTAGGGAATGTTAGTTATGCTTCTATTTTGATCTTCTCGGTGTAAGGCTTATTATATAGCTAGCAGCCCATGTTTTGAGATTCATTGAATGAAACTACGTTTCAGTGCATATTGTGTGAGAGATCATTCTAATACCTATAAGTAAACTCTGAAAATTTAATGTTTGATTCCTTAATTTCTCTTTGCTAATTTATTTGCATTGTTTTTACTAGTTCAATAATTCAATTATCTTTTATCAATTATAGTTTAGAGTTTTATTATTAAGATAGGATTGCAATCTTCTACAATGCTTACAGATCAAGTAGATCATCACCCTCATCGCTCTTCATGAAAAATCACTCTCCTCTCACATCTCAACTTTTGTTGAATGATTAAGTTTTTTTATTCAAATTTCACTTAATTTTATTTTCTAAGACATAAATCAATGTTAATATAATATGTTGGACTTATTGGTTGGGATCAAATTTGAAATTTTTATAATAATTCATATTTAAATTTAAATTAGGCCTATATTATAAGTCTAGTTGGATATAGACCTAAGAATTTTATTTTAAAAAATAGTTTTACTTTGGTTAAACATAATCCAGTCCAACTCATTTACAACTCTATGCACAAGTATCTAATTTCTAATAATATCCACATGGATAAAAACACTTTATAAATGGTACATTAAGGGGTATACTAAGAGTGTTAGTTGTTGTAAGATTTACAACAATTTTAAGTTTTAATAATTTAATCAAAATATAATACTAAATTTAATTAAACTTTAACTGAAATTATAATCAATTCTAGTTAAATATCGATTAGGTCCCAATAAAATTTAATATCTAATATCGGCCCCTATTTATCAAATATCTGGCATTTAACTATAAGGTTTTTCATGCTTTATAATAAAGTTTAACTTAATTAAATTATTTTTTCTTTCTTCAACTGTTCTTTTTACATGACCTATTAAATTCATAAATATGTTGCAACTTATACAAATTATAATCATTAAATTATTATTAAAATTATTTAATTAAATTTCTTTAATTTATATTTAATTCTTTAATTAAATAATTTATATCTAAGAGTTGGTATTTAATAATGCTTCATGATTATTCAAACAGTAAGAATATCAAAGTGATTTTGATTAACATTTTCAAACATGATTTTTCTGTATAATTATTCTTTTGGTCACATAAAATTTTCAATTAGATATAGAATATGAATTTAGTTTTTATTTTTTAAGTCAAATCATATCACTTCTCCAACATTTGTAAATTATTCTTTTAATAACATTTGAAAGTTATTTTCAAAGTATTATTCTACCTTGGTCAATGATTTTTCAAATAGTGAAACATTTTCTCTAATTACTTTAGAGTAGTAAAACATATATTAATCAATCAATTATGCTCACATAATTCATATTATATTCAATATTTGCCAATTGAGCTATCCTTAGGTAGGATAGATTATAGGTGGTACTAAAATATAATAATCTTTATATATGATATTTTGGATATCTCAAAACTAAGGATCATTTGTAACATTATTACGTTGACCTTTTCCATAAACACACAAATAATATTTAACATGAAAATTTGTGAATTTAATGAACTTATTCTTTAATAGACAATCACACATTTATTTAAGTGATTTAATATATATGATCAACTAAAGAAATATAATTCATATTGGTATTTTTGCTATTAGTGTCTAGTATTAACATAACAACATCTAAAAATAATTTTAAATACTATTTGAACCTCATAATTATTATGATCTTGTTATATTTTATTTACAAAGCATAATTATTTCATAAACTTTATCGTATTAATTATTTAATTCTAAAAATCTATATCTTAAAATAACTGAAATTAAATATATCACACCGCCACAACCCAACATGGCTTCCTTGTCTAAACCATCTTGCAATAACCGTGTCCTTATTTGCAATATTGTTACTGGTGATGTATTATCCTTCTGGAATCAAACATGGTTAACTTATCTCTGTGATAACTGATAAGCAACTTGTGGCGAATACATTCTTTTTGCAGCTAAGCTAAACATTTGCTTCAACTGAGCATTATAGTATGAATGAATACAGTAATAAACTGAAAAGTGTTAAAAATATCTTCGAAACCAAGCTGCGATGACATTTATGGCGCTGTTTAATGACGAGATTACTGGCTGTATGGTTACTATGTTAGAATTGAATTACATTCCTTGTATGCGTCTCCTGAGAAAAAGAATGCCAAGTTGGAATGTAGCAGTTTAATTATAACATATCCTTGAAAAGTATGTGTACTTGGGTAAACCCTTTTTCATTTAACCAGAAAGAAATCGGTTCCGCAACGTTAGTTGATACAACCACTAAACGAGTTAGCTTTGATCGGAACAGAACACGAGAAGCTCATGGTTTTTACTTTGAGGATACATTGAAGAGTTAGAAGGACTACCTGACACTGAAATCCAGGATAATCGTGGCATATCACATATCGTAAGGTCACTGAAACTCTTGAGCCTACCAGTTGCAGGAATTGATGGAGCTGGTGAGGTGAGAGCATCATTCATGAACCATCATATTGTTATTCTCTGACGGATTGGTTATTGATGTGCTTCCCTTTGCAATTTGCTCCAAAAGACGTACAAGTGACAGGAGGTCAAATTCAAATTTGGAAAGATGCATTAAATTTTATTTTAATCAGCGGAAAGCTCCTTGAAAAAGATTAGTGATGTGCAAGTTAACAACGACAATATTCATTTAGTGAAAGTACAAGTGAGTTGTGAAAAGAAATTTTGTCCCTAATAAATTGAGAGATTGTATTCAATAGACCTATATGGAAAAAAAATTAAAATAATAATACAAATATACATAAAAGATAATAATAAAATAAAAATAATCATAAATAAATACATATAAATAAAAATATAAAACTAAGTAATAAAATAAATAATACAATAAATATAAAACAAGGTAAAGAGTAAAAGAAAAACAAGTAAGAAGACAATTTAATAAATAAATCAAATAAGTCATTACAAAAAAATATTTATGCTAAGTAAAGAAATGTTTAGGTTAACTAACTAAGAAGAAAGTACTATATATTAAATATTAAGGCTAAATAAGACTCGAAGAAAAATGTTTAAAAAACTTATAAGAACGCGAAGGACCTCTTTTTGTGATCTTTTATTTGTATCCTAGTATGACAAAGTTTTTTATTGAGAATTATGATTTCGATAAGTTCTAGCATAATCATATCATTCTTTATCACTTTTTTACATATTTTCTTATGCCTTCTTTTTTTCCTCTTACAATTTCTAAGTAAAATCTTCTTGTATCTTCTCACTAGAACATCAAGATATCTCCTCTTAATATGTCCGTATCACCTAAATCTTGTTTTTCTTAATTTTTATTAATATTAATCACATTTAATTTGTCTCTTACCATTATATTGTTAATCTTATCTCTTCTAGTAAGATTGTATTGTTGAGAAACCGGGTCAGGATACAATTTGACCGCAGCAGAATGATTACAAAAATTTTTCGTAATCTTTGATTTCTCAAAAACCAAGATCTTTTGAATTCTATAAAATGATTAATACAAACCATAATAAAGCGGAAACTTAATTTTTACCTTATTCCGAAGCTTGATCTTTGTTTTGCCATATTCCTCGAACCGTTTCTGACGATATCCACAGAACAGGTTGAGAGAACTTTGTAACTCTTATAGAGAGGGTTAAGCATGAAGTGCTAGCTCCATAGAGCTTAAGCCTATTTATAATAAGCTTTGGAC
>JANZXP010000195.1:4612070-4622702 GCA_027576715.1 Erythroxylum flavicans | reverse complement strand
CCCACCCTCCCCCCAAACCAAAGCAAAAGTCAGACACAAGCAGAAGACAAGTGAAGAGTAGTAACAGCAGTAGCAATAGTGTTGTTTAATTAGCTAGATGATTCCACAAGGCTCTAACTTGAAGCTGACCATGATTAGCTCCATTTTCAGATTACCCAAAACAGAACAGACAGACGAACAGAAAAAAACAAGCTTTAGTCAAGGAAGAGCTAATAGAAATGGGTTTCGATGGTTGTTCTTGTTGTTTTGTTGTTAGTGGTAATTTGCACTAGAAGTGGCGAAAGCTTTGAGCTTTGAAGATGGGCAGCAAGCGAAGGTGCTTTAGCTCTGTGTCTCTGTTTGTGTGAGTCTTCTGCTCTTTTTGCCTTTCGTGTTTTTAAAGTGCAACTTCTCTCTTTAGAACCTGTACAAAAGCAGCTTCAGCTGAGAAAACTGGGGCAGTCCGAAATTTGGTTTGGGGGAAAGGGCTTTGAGTTTAAGAGAATTACGCCGACTGCCACTACGGAATTGAGATACGAGAAGGTATTTCGGTTCCGTTTCTTTTATTACAAAAAGGAGTTCTTGGTTAGTGCGGGTTGCTGTCGTGCTGACGTTAGATCAGTATGCCACTCTTTTCTTTCTTAATGAAATTACCAAAAGGGGTTCCATCTAAACAATAAAGTTCCAGAATTGGGTTCTGCAAGGGAAAGGTGGAGGAGCAGAAGAAGAATGATGATGGCGGGCGTGGAGAAAAATATCAGAGAATGGGAATGTTAGTGATGAAGTTATCAAGTCCAGAGGAAAAGGTAAATGATTAGAGTATTTTGACCTCTTCCATTATTATCTCTAATTATTTTATAACACCGAAACTTGTATTCGATGTTTTTATTGGTTTAGTAATAATAACAATGACATTAGTAAAAAATTTATGTTTCAAAATCCTCCGAAAATATAAAAATTACGCTGAAATGCGATATTTAGAAAATTATTTTGGGCTTACATGCCAAGAAATCATTAAATACTAATGAATAGTCATTTTGTTCTTTAAGGTTCTGTGTATTAGATTTTTTAATACGAAGAGAGTGTAAAGTTTATTAATAATAATTAGGCTTAGGTCATTATTATCAAAATGATTAGAACTAATCAGTTAGATAGTCGACCCTTACCATTTATAACCCTTTTAACATTTTCATATTTGGTCAATATGGGATACTCCAACACTCCTTCTTAAGTGCAACTGGGACTAGACATCCAGTTGTCACTTGAAATAAACATAGTGGTAATCGGATCGGGCTGTTGAAACTGGACATCCAAATGAACAACCGAAAAATTAATAATCCAAACCAAACTTGCTCTGATACTATATTAGAATTTTTAATATAGACAGAATGTAGAGTCCACTGACAACAATTAGACTTGGGTCAACTATTGTTAAAATAACTATAACTAGTTATCTAGATAGTTAACTCTTACCACATATAAACCCTTTAATATTTTCATATTTGATCAATATGGGATACTCTAACACCGTGATTTTTAATAAATTAGACCTTATGAAATTTAGTTCTTGTTAACCAATAATAAGAAGGTAGAAGTAGAAATGCAATATTTAATCCTTACGTTTTAATTTTTAGTTATATAAAACAAGAAATGATAAAATTAGAATGAATTCTAAATAATCTTAAATTTTTTTTCGTATGCGAGTCTGGGAATCAAATATTAAAAATAAAAGATAAGAAATATTATTAGGATATTATTAAGTTACTTTCAAGATATATTATCGTTAAAATTACACATTAAATCTTGTATACTAATTTCTTGAACAATTTTATTATTTTATTTCTTACTTTTATTGTTATCATAAAATTATTTATAATTATTTAAAAATTGATAATTTTATAGATCATTGAACAAAATTTATTAGTTATTTATAAAATGTAAAATATTATATTTACAAAATAACTGATATAATAATTAAATATGAATTAAAAATTTCTCTTTGTCATTATAATATTAAATACTAAATATTAACATAATTATTAACTTTATTTAATGTCACACTAAATAGCAAATATGCATAAATATTGAAAGTTTTATCAGGGAAATTTACTGCAATGGTACAATATGTGAGTGAAGTATGAGCTCAAACGCCGTAGCTCTAAAAGGACATAACATTTCCGAGCTCGAACATAGTGTGAACCAACTGACGTTGATGGGCTGCAAAATGCAAAAATTATGTCTCATGATCTCAGACAAGGGTTTGACAAGTCATTTTCTCTACTCTCTTCGACAATGAGACTGCTGCTTGGAGGTTTGTATGAACCTGAAATTACCCCAACCACCTCTGGGAAAAAGGTGAGAAAAGCTTTTCCCCACCTTATTAACAAAGACGGTCGGGCCAGTTCAGACTTCAGAATACAAGGAATGATCCCATAATGCAAAAATCAATTCCACAATATATGTCTGAACATCACATGTATGGAATTTTTCCTAAGATAAAGAAGCTCTTCTCTTCTTGCATTTGCATTTTAGAAAAAAGAAAAGAATCTTTAAAGACATTTTAAAGTTCCAACAAATGTCTTATAACTGATTGATTGATATGCTGGAGACCATAAAACGTCTTATACAGTTCTCGACCGCCGAATCATTTTTCACTCACAAGTCCCCAAGCCAAGCCAGTTAAGGATAAAAAGATTCTAACTTTATAACCAGTGTTACCATTTACCAAATGGTTTTTGTTGAGCCCATAACCTTCACTTTGCCACTTCCTAGAAAGTGGTTGGCTTTTACCCTTCTATGTAATGTAGGGTTTTCGAAGACATTGCCTACCTCCTTTGTCTTTCTCTTCATTTGGTGCAAATGTTGTTGGGGACCATTTTCTCAAGTCCCTCCTCCCTCTGACTCTTATGGTTTCTGCGCCGTTCAAGTGGGTTCATGATGCACCTATGTCATCCTAACGGTTAGGCTAACACTGTAATATATTAGAGTTATTTCCTCAATATCCAACACAAAAGACTCGCAAAGAGTAAAACAAGGTTTTTCACTAAAAAACATACAACGGGCTAAAAGCTTAAATGATTTGTTCGAAACGTATAATTTATAGATATTATTATATACATTTGATGATTTATCAGGTACTAACTAAACCATAACTGCAAGACTACATTTTTTTTCTCTTAGAGACTGTTTATGATGAAGAACAAAGTACTCCTCACTTCTGGCATTGTTTATAGTTTTTACAAGTCTGCTTGTTCTGTTGTTTCTATCATTTTTTCTTGTTCTTTGGGGAACTTTTTCTTATATGGTTAGGTTGGCTGACAAGCCAGCTTTATGTCTCAACCTTTTTATTTATGTTATTATTATAAGAAATTCACAAACTTTCTTGGTTGTGATTTGTGAGAGGCTTCTATTCTACATACCCTTCCCTTTAAAATTTCTGAAAACTGCCGAAGACTGATGGATTGTAATATTTAAACCCAGCACATGGTGAGTGGGTTGATAATAAGCATTGGGTTGGGGTCAAGTAAGATCTAGCCCTTGATTATGATATCTTAACCATTGATTAAATGTTATGTTACAGTTAAGAAAAGAATAGAATTGGTGGGGCATAACAGACATGAAAAAGCTGGTGAGGATTGTGCAGTTCTTCTTCTTTCTTTATGTTTTTCTATTGGGTTTTGAGGAATAAAGAAGAGAGTGAAGAAGGGCATAAAAAGGAGGAGCAATAGTTGGAGACACATGTGGGAAGGAGAGGATATTGTTTCTTTTTGTGTCTGTAAAATGCTTTCCCAGTTTATTACTATTAGTTTATGTGGTAAAAGATTCCAGTTCAAAGGAAAGGAATATGAGTGTGTCCTTTTCTGTAGTGTCATATATATTCTTTTATTTATTTTAAATAGCCAACTTGTTATATATAGCAATACTATTACTTGCACAAATACGGAATCGTTTTTGGCCTTCAGTTACAATTTGAATGTCTCAATATATATTGCATTGGCATGTCAAAACCCTAATGGGTAGACTTTGTTGGCTTTATGAAATTTTAGTTGCTCTAATTATAATGTAGTATTTGAACCAACTTAAATTATTGCAAGTCCCCTCTTTAACTTCATTCCATCTTAAAACAAGTATGATCAGGTCCAGCCTTAAGCAAGAGTAGGAAGGGCACCTGCTTAAGGTCAACTCTTATCTTGCTCTATTTTGTCTTATTTTATTTTCTACGAAGACTTACTCTTGGCAATCATAAAGAATAAAAAAAAGTAAAATAGAGATTCTTTTTTTACTTTGTCCAGGACTTACAAAACATTAGGAACGAATGTGGGTATGGTATACGCATGTGCTTAGTATTCTACATTCTTGCCATTTTATACCTACTTAAAGACATATTTAAACCCTACATCACCTCACCTTTCATCCATTAATAAAGATTTAAGTCATGGTCTAAAGTGTCAATTGCACGTGATGAAGCAAAATCCTTACTTGCAATGATTACTATTTTGTTTTATAAAATCTCAAATAATTTAAAACAAAAAATAAGTTTTATTTTAATTAAAATTTTAAAGTTTCATAACCTAAATTATAAGAAATTTAGTACAAATTAACTATTGTGATTCCTACTTTTTATTAAAAAAGTGAGAAAAAAAAGATATTGCTTTAGAATAAGGAAGATTTTGTAAAGATACATTTTACATTTAAATTTTTGTCGATCCACTAAGATACACTTTGTCCAACTAATAATCAATCAAAATGATAGAATAGCACAAGATGTGGGTCTAGAGTGAAAGGATGTGAATATAAGTATGGACCCTACAACCTTTAACCAAAGTCAAAATCACTTGAAATCTTGACAAATGCAATTAGGGTTTTGCACATATCCATCCATCCATATGCGTAGAAGTGCTCCACCACATCACATCATTTCCTGAAGAATATTTACACATATGACGGAAAGCCAGAAGAAGAAAGACTTTTCTTTTGTGTGTATACACAGTAGTCTTGCGTAGAGAAAGGATAAAAGGCATTTAGAGACAAAAACAGTGTGGGAATATTGACCACTTGAACGTTACATATTACTACCAAATATTTCACTAAATCCAATTCTGATTGTGAATCTTACGTTTTGTCCTTACGTATGACAAAATCCTGTCCACGCTTTATACTCTGTTCTTCTCATTTGTTGTAAAGAAGGCATTATGATGATTTGGTATTTCATAAATGAAATAAAGGGGTATTCAGTATTCTACTTACGATAATATAGAATAAGAGTTGTTTCATTTTACCTTATACTTGCAATATTATAGTTACCTGGTAAACTATGCACCGAAAGAAAAATTAAATAGTTGTTATATATGCATGTATATGTATCTTGACTTCGACGCAAAGTAACTAGAAAAGCAATCAAAACTTAAGATATGCAAAAGTAGGATCTTTTTTCTATAGTAAAAGGATCCATTATAAGTCATATGTAAGGCTCCAAATTATACCTAGTTGAAATATTACATGTTCATGAAGGCATATGTGATAGGAGTTAAATTGTGACATGATTGTAAGTTGTATATGTTTTGAATTTTGGTTTGATCTTGAATTTTGGTTTAATGGCTCATACTTAGTTATCTGGAATTAATTGATATCATTAAAAAATTGAAGTACTAAAATATACATTTGGACAAGGAAAAATTGTAAAGTGGTAAAACAAGTTGGTAGATGAAAAATTAGAATGACTAAGCCTATGAATTAGTGATATTTGGCATGAAAAATTAGGTAATAAATGGCATGGTTAATGAATTGACAAGTGGCATCAATAAATGAGTGACAAGTGACAAATGGGATACATGCAATGGTGACAAATGCCATATTGTGAGAGCGACACCTAGCCACTTAGGTGTTAACCTTACTTCTGCAGCTTTCATCGAAGCATCTCCACCAAAACCATTCATTCTCTCTCCTTGCTCTGAATTTTACTTCAATTTTGATGTGCTATAACACTAAACTCCTTGCTGTATACTGCATCAAGAAGCTACCTCAAGATATCCTTTGTGCTGCTATCTTTTGGGTGTTAAGGTCATCCTACACCTACCTAGATTTTGGAAGTGTATTGGTTGCATGAAAGGCTAGTTTGGTTAGTTCTTTGAAGAAAGAACTTGAAGGTAATTAGGTAAGGGAATTCTAAACTTGGCAGCCTGTATTATTATAAATTTGATGATAATTGAATTGCCATGAAGTATGTGTTATGATGTTCATAATTAGGTCTTGGAAAAATGATCTTTGTATGATAATTTTTGGTTTGGTTTTGATGTGTGGAAGATACTGATTTGTAAGTTACTTAATAAATGACTTTTGAATTGGTTCTAGACATGTAATTGACGTGTAATTGAGGCATGAATAAGGTGGAATTGACGAACTATGATGAAGGGGCGTTGAAGGTGTAAGATGTGAGTTAATTGTAGTGGTTTCACTAAACATGTTTCACTGAATAGCCATTAATATTTTGGCCATAACTTAACCTATAGATATCCAAATGGGGTGATTTTAAGTGTAGATTAAACTAAATACATATGTCTACAATTTTCATGAAGGAATAGAATTTTAGTTCTGTCTCAAAGAGTTTTGAAATTTGACTTAAAGTTGAGTTTTGGATTCTGTCACTGTTTGAAAACAATTTGTAATATTTTGGAGATAACTCTAAGAATAATAAACCAAATTGTATTAACTTGAGTTCATTAGAAACTTAAGACATAAAAAAACATTTATTTAGAAGAACATATAGCCTAAAAACTTCAGTTTCTATATCAAAATGGCCATACAAATGAAAATTTGGAAAAAGTGCACGAAAAGGATAGGCCACGATCGTGGCACCCATCCCACGGTCGTGGACAAATGTAGTAGCTCCTGTCACGATCGTGGGGAGGTAACCCACGATCATGGGCAGGGTTTTTACATAGTAAATGTTGATTTGTGCAATTGTTGAACCATATGAGGACAAGTCTCTCTAATGTGCTGTAATTAGACATGATTAAGGCTTGAAAATGAACCTAAATGATGTTAGATTAATTGAGTAAAAGTTAGTTAAAGGTTTAAAAATTTTTGGATTTTTAATTGAAGTAATAACTTAGAAAGGTGTTATTAGATAACAAAGTACCTAATTTTGGAACTTATAAGGTATTAAAAGAATGAAGCCTACTTATGAATGCTAATATGATTTAAAGAACAAGAGTAATGTGTTAGTTGTGATTGTTTGTGAATTGGGAACTTGTGTGACTACATATAATGTGTAATTACTTAATGTATTCATTGGTCCATTATTACAAATGTTTATGTTCACAAGGCATGTTAAGTTTGATTAAATGTGAATGATTATATCTTATGTGAGCGAAATGGAATAAGTCATATGACATGTATCATATCTTTTACATATGATTCTCAAATCCGAAATTGTTTTAAAACTTTTAAGTCCTAGTCGTGGGTAAATAGGCATGCTTAAAGGGGTCTGTAGTTACTCTTGTAATTAGACACTAAGGTGTCTTCTGTGCCAGACACTCCGGCGTCTTCTGATTTTAGACACTTTTGTGTCTTCTGTTTTAGAGACTTAAGTCTCTTCTGTTTCATATACCAAACATGGTATCTTCTGTTCTGGTCCCGTTATCCGCTTCTGTAAAACGGATTAGTAGGCTAACTTGTTTTATATTCTGTTACATGCTCAATTATGATATAATCAAGCTTTGATCCGAAATAACTAAGTTCTGATATAATCAGATACTGTTTTGATACAGTCAAGTTTTATTCTGGTACTTTAAAGTTCGGTTTTGATGTTATGGTATTCTGTTCTGATATATACATGTAAATTTTGCTCTGAAGCAAATATATCTTGTTTTGATATGTTATATTCTGTTCTGAGATACATATTGTTTGGATTGCGCTTTAATATGAACAATTAAAGATTGTTTGAAATGTGATATAATTCTGTATATGTGAATGATAGACGACTGTTAGAAATTGTCACCAAATTATATCTTGCTTAGTTATTCTCATTAAGCTTTATGCTTGGCATGGTGGTTTTGCCTTCGTGTAAATTCTGATAAGAAAATTTAAAGGCTGGGACAAAAACTTCCGCAGTGGCCAAGAAAAATGTGTTCTATTTTAGAAATTGTTTTGTTTGAATTTTTGAGTTGTTTTTTAGTTATGTTAAATGTAATGAGAAATATTGTATTTCGATGTAAATGGTTTTTAATAACCTTAATACAGGTTGGCTTTTGAATTTATGGCATGTATTTTGATAAGTACAGTATGTTTTGTTTATAAAATAACATCTAATGATATGTAATGTAAGTTTGCTTGAGTTTCTGTAAATGCATGTAAGGGATTGTTTAGTATATTTTAAATTATTTTTGTTTTGTTTTGTGTAACATGTACATATCCTTTCAGAAAGTATGTGAGTGTTACATCACAGGAGAAGAAAATTTTGTGCATGTTTTCGGTTATCTCAGGCAACACCAAGTTTTGGTTTCATATGGTTTGAATAAATTGAAATTCCTAAACTTTTTAGATGACTTTAGCATCAGTTGACTATAAGACTTTTGGTGGTAATAATACAAACTTATAAGTTGTGACCAAAAAGTTACATGTTCAAATCACGAAAATAGTTTATTTATAAGAAAATACAAAAAGAAAATTGCGTGTCTTCAAACTCTCATAGAAGTCCCGTGCATTGAGTTTATGTACAGTTTGATTGTTAAATTACAAAGTATAGATTCTTTAGCCACTCTCAACGCTAAGTTGTAGAGTAGCATAATCACCCGAAGACATTGTTAATTTGCAGATTCACTGATCAAAAGCATACTCCACACGTTATTATGACTTGTTGAGCTTTAGGTATCTCATTAATCAATGTTAATTAATGATGATATCCTAATATTCTATTTTTTATGTCAATTTTTTAATTGTTATTACCTTTTTAAATGTGTATTAAATATACGTAATAATAATAATAAATCATTTAGTCTACTAGTTAGACCACTACGCTACACCTAGACGGTTAGACCCTTACAAACTGATGCAGACAAGAATATATGGTAAATGAATAATGCCTTCTGTTAATTTTTAGGCAAACAAAACGAAGTGTGCCTTCAAGGGCTCCCTCTAGCTTATCTATGTTAAGCAAAAAAGAGGCTAAAATCTAAATCATGCATTATCATATCATATCACATCATATCATATGATTTTGCAAAATTTTGTGGTGCCTTATGATACCGTTGTCTGGTGCAGATGCAGGCAAAAGGATGAGTGTTGTTTGTTGTTAACAGATGCTTGCTAGTGTCCACCAATTGTTTGTTTTTTCTGTATGTGATGCATAATAAAGAGGAAAGATTTTCTTTCTTGGTTCGTTATGATTTTGCTTCTACATGTCGCGAAATAATAAATACATAGGAAGATTATGTTTTTGCACCAATTGATTACAGTCCTGATGTGTTTACTTTTTACTGTTCTTTTTCTTGATTTCATTTTAACCAATGATTCGGTAATTTTCTTTCTCCATTTCTGGTTTTAAACGTAGACGATAAATTAAACGGTTCAATGGAGAATAATGAATGATTTGCAGTCTTAATGTACAAACTAACATTGTAGTAGCCAAGTAGAAGACCATGAATTGGACGAGAAAGGAGGCGTCTTTTCGTTGGTGTAATTAAAGAACATGGATTGGATTCGCTTGAATGGGATACGTTGTTTAGATGGATCCATCGACAAGACAAAAGGGCTTCCAACTTGTCTTTCAATTTGTGGCTGCCATCTTGCCGTTTCCCAGCTTAGATTAGATCAGATTAAAAATGGATACCCACAAGCTACATACTTATCCAATTAGTAGAATCAGTTCTTTTAGTAATTGGAGGTGACAAAAAGTGATTCTTTTGATCCTAAATTAACAGCTCAAATGCAGTTTAATCAAATTGAAATTTGAGGTTAAGTTTTTTTCCAACCCAATCAATTATAAAAATTCGGATTAAATTTGAAAAAAAAATTAAGATAAACTCAACCCAATTCTCAACTTTCTCCTGCCACACGTAGCTTAATGCCTGTCTGAAAGGGTATGTATCAAAGAACTCACTCCACGCTACAACACTAGATGTACGGCCAATCTTAGAGAGCAGCAACAGACTATTAGGTAGACCCCTCCAGTCCTCAATCCAGTGAAGGTAAATACAGATGGAGCGTGGGAGAGCACGACGAGCATCAGGCACACAGCTGGTGTATTTCGTAGCGCGCATGGTACTTGGTTGATCGGCTATAATCGGTTTCTCAGTATTAGCTCAATAATGAATGCAAAATTTTGGGCCATTTTTTATGGGCTCCAACTTGTTTGGAATTGTGACTTCCGTAACCTCGTCGTGGAATGCGACAATAATGGTATTGTCAAAATGTTGAACAAATGAAATAATGCTTCGTCACCGAACATGCTTATTTGTACCATTGATGACTACCTTAAGCGTAACTGGAGTGTCAGCCTTGTCTATAGACACAAGGAAGCTAACAAGGTAGCGGATCATTTGGCCAAGTTAGCCCTTGTTGACACACAAGGCCTCCAACAATTCGAGAACTGTCCAGAGTCGATGCAATAGATCGTTGCTTATGATTTGGAGGGTCAAGCCCGACGGTGTGCCA
>JANZXP010000195.1:4572697-4586622 GCA_027576715.1 Erythroxylum flavicans | reverse complement strand
TATTGTATTTTCTCATCAAATTTTAATTTTTGTTTTGAAGTGCAAAGTTCTTTAAAGAATTTAACATAACACGGGATATGTTTTATTGCATTAAGTAAAGGAATATTTACCTGGACTTTCCTGAAAATCTCCCATATTTCCTTTTCTTGCTCCTCCTTCCTTGCCTTAGTGAATCGACTAGGAAAAAGGGGCTGCACAACTAGATTCTACAAACCTGTCTACATTTTTTCTACTTAATCAGGTGTCTCCTTCTTTGCTTCTTCTTCAATTTCTCTTTTGGAGATTTTTGAAGGTGGTTCCTTCAATTCCTTACCAGTCTGCAATATGATGGCTTTATCACTATGTTTGGGGTTGATTTCTGGTTGAGCTAGAAAATTTCTAGAACTTTGTGCCTTCAATCGACTAATGGCAGTTGCCATTTAGCTCACTTTATTTTTAAGATTTTGGATACTAGCTTGAGTATCCCACTAAAATGTCACCAAAGATTGAACTATATCTTCCAAGGAAGACTTACCTTCAGAATTGGATGTCATTTGTTAATATTGTCTAGTGACATATGGTTGTTTAAATTGCTGGAAACTTATGGTAGCTTGCTATCCTTGAGAATTTCCATAATGTAAATTCAGATGATCGTGCCAACCTGAATTGTAGGTATTAGAGAATGGGTCATATTTCCTTTGATTTGGTCCAGCAAAACCCCGCTATGACATTCATTTGTTATGCATTTTCTTCCTGCAAATCGATCATGCGTCAGTGGGGTGTCTTGACATCGAACATATTCCACATACCTTTGCTTCTTCTTTCTTTGTAACTGCAATTTGTTACACCAAAGAAGTAAGGTTATCCAATCTTTTCTCCAATGCTGTCACATTCACCTCATTTACGTGTTTTGAACTATATTTAGAACGTATCCCGAATTTTTATATATTGGAAACCATATTTGCTATTAAATCTCTTGCGGCAATCGGTGTTTTTTCAACTAAGGCTCCACCGCTTATAGCATGGATTATACTCCTATCTATAAGAAAAAGTCCTTCATAGAAGTATTGAATCAACAACTGGTTGGTTATTTGGTGATGGTGACAACTAGCATAAAGTTTCTTGAATCTTTCCCAATATTCGTAAAGCGTCTCCCCCATGTGTTGTCGAATGCCACTAATTTCCTTTCAAATGTTAACAGCTCTTGATATTGGAAAATATTTCTCAAAGAAGAGTTTCTTCATTTCAGCCCATGTTTGCACATTTTCACCAGTTGAATAGTTCAACCAATCTTGAGCATCATCTTTGAGAGAAAATGGGAAGGCTCTTAGTTTGATTTGCTCTTCCGTCATATTTGTTGGCTTCATACCTATACAAACCACGTCAAACTCCTTCAAATATTTGTAAGGATCCTTTCCTAGTAAACCTCTAAAAATTGGCAATAAATGGATTAGCCTAGATTTTAATTCAAAAGTGTTGTTGTCCCCTAAATTTGAAAAGTTGATGCAGTGGGGTTGTTGAGCATATGTGGGCACGGCTAGTTCATGAAGAGTGCAATTCGTAGCCATGTTTTCCCCTTTCCGCACTTGCTGTTGCTATTTTGTCTATTTTCGTAACCTCTCAGCTATCTTCTCGATCTCTGAATCAAATAGCAGTTGAGTGGTCTTATCTACTCGTGTAACATACATATACCGTCAAGAAGTTCCCCAGCAATGACGCAAAAATTTGATAATTTTATTGCTTGCAACCAAATTAACACCAACTCTAGGAATGAAAAATGTAGTTAGTGAAGAGTTGAGATCGTTCCCACGAGGAAATCTAACGGTAAATGTTATACAAGTTGAAAACTAAAACAAATTTAGGAGGTTGAATTAACGTAAATTTAAGAAATTAAGAATGGCAGACATTGAAACTTAACAAAAATAATCAAATATGGAAATTTAGTAAACAAACCTTGGTTCGGGTTACCTACGTTATCAAACTAATATGGATCCTTGATATAAAACTAAATCAATTAACAAACATTCAATGGGTAATGTTTTCTCCTAAGATTAAATAAATAGAAACATGAATTATGAACATTCTTATTAGTCAACAACTTAGATACGATCTTAAGTTTAATTGATTAATAGCTTTAAGAACTAAGAAACTAATGAACAAGGCAACACATGTACGACATGCATTTAATCTAGTTAAGTGTCTTCTTAGATTTTCCAACTTTAACGTAAAGATGATAATCCTAATTGCTACTTTTGATTAGCAAGATTGAATGCGATATCCTACTAATCTAGCTATAAATTAAACAAATCAATTCATAATTGCGCATCCTAGAAATCAATCAATTCAATCATGAAAAATAAATCGAAAGACACATATATCCATCAATGAAAGAAACTTTATTTAGAATCTCACCATACTAGATGATAACACGGTTGCCTTTAACCAAAAAGAAAAGTTTGGCTACTCATAACAATAGTAAGAACAAATAGAATAATAACAAAAGATAAGGCCTCCATCCCTGGTCCTTTATGAAAAATACGAAAATTCTAGCCTAAAACAAGAAAAATCTGATAAGAAACTTTCTGTAGAAAAAAATAGTAGAAAAACCCAGCCTATTCTTTCCGTGAACAGTGAATGTTTTTAATCATTTTCGATCCTCTCTCTCTTCCATCCTCTCGTAATCTTCAGCAAATACCATCCTCAGATGTTCAGGTCGTAGATCCCCACCAATAAGGCAACACTTGATTCCCAAAATGATAAAGATTTTAGATGAAGCAAATCTGATTTCAAATCAGATTCTGCAGATAGTCTTTTTCTCCTTGTACGTGCTTACACTTAGTCATCTATTTTTCTGCCAGCTGGGAATTCGAATTGTCTTTCTTTTCTTTCCATCTATTTGCTCCAATTTTATCTTTCATGTGTTGAAAACCATCTGAGAACAATTTAGAAACAAATCTATCAATTTTGAACAATAATTTCAACACATTAAAGAAATTTATCCCATAATTAGTACAAAAATGACAACTTAACAATTTTACATCGCTTACCTGCAACTAGTTAACCACTATTTACAGAACTAGTTCCACATCGCTTACCCGCAGTAGGTTAATCATTATAAACTGGTAGTTACAGAGCTGGTTCTACATTGCCTACCTATAATAGATTTTGGTTAGCACTCTATATACTCCGTACGTGCAGAAGGTGACTCACTGGACTACTGATAGACACAATACCACCCACTGATAGTCACTGACATCCCCCGGACATTGCCATGCATAGTTGGAATACTCTGACCGGTATAATAATATGTAATAAGCCTAACGGTGTACCATAGGCTAAAAAAAACGAAATCATTTTTCTTTATATCTTAACTTCTGGCATAAAACTTAAACCATTTCGTAGCTAAAAGGAAACTCATAAAATTTTCGAAATCAATTATGGTAATGTTACGATTGTAAAATTACAAAATCTTATGTTCCAAATTTTCAACTTCTTTCAATCTCATAATCATACAGTTGAATGCATAAGTTAAAATTACATGTCATAAACTCTTTTGCAAAGAATTTGATGTGAACCTCAAGGATGAACCTTGAAACCCAATAATCACACAACTGGAAGCAAGGAATCCAAGAAAGCTAAAAATAGGTTTAGGCGAAAAAAACCTTGACCTGATGTTTATAGAAGATAGGAACCAAAAGTATGGGGTAGGTTTTGAACGTCACAAGATAATAATCTTGATAAGTTTATGAGTTCACAAAGGAACAAAAAGATAGATTAACCTCACTCCATCAATTATGAATTTTCCTAAACCTTGAACAATACAATGCTTGCCTTTATATAGGCATTAAGGTAATATCTAATTAAGGTAAGAAATCATCCTAATTGAATAATTTGATCAGAATCATTATTTGATTGAGCTAATTAAGCTAAGATCTAATTAAGTTAAGAATTCACCCTAATTGAATGATTTGACGAAAATAATTATTTGATTGAGCTAATTAAGGTAAGAAATCATTCCTGATTTGTTGGGACAACTTGCACAGGTTTTTGATGTCTCCCACGGATCTTGGAATGCGTAGAACAAATTAGAATAATTTAGACACTCATTGGGTTTCTTAACTCAGCTTGGATCATATTTATTGGGCCTTGAATACTTTCCAAGCTAATTAGAGCTTGTTTAGTCCATATATCTTCAATTAGCCCATTTATAGCTTCCTTTATCTTCTTGGCTCTAGCTCTTATAATTGGACCTCCTTGAATGCTCAATAGCTCCTTGAGAGCTTTGCTTAGACCAATTTAGTTCTCATCAGAATTTATTCATATAAAACAATTGAAAAACACTCATATAAAACTCAATATAAATGTTCATTTAATGTTAAAGTAAAAACCTTTTGCATAAAATCAATTTAAGGTACACTCACAACTGCTAGTTTCCATGTCACCACTTTGAAACCCCTTTAGTTGGCTTCGTTTTCTGATCCAAAAACCCTATACAAATACGTTCAACTCCTTAATACATTTTCCAACTAAATACACCATAAATCAACATCATTACTTTCCACATACATTCCATATTACTAATTTTTCTCTAACTAATAACATAACATTTTATTTAATCATTCCAATACCATAAATACACTTAATGACTGTCCTTAACCACATTCACATAGTCATTACATCATAACCATTCTTTTACACCAAAATGCCTTTAAGGCTAAACTTAAAATATTTTTCACTAAACTTTTCCAATTCAATTACATTTGATTTATAATACTTAAAACCAATCCAAATTCATTTCTATGACATTTAATAAGCACATTTAAGCCATAAAATTTCATTAACAATTTTTTTTACAAAATCACGCACTCTAGGCCAAATTTCAACCAAAATCAATTCCAAACTAATTATTTTTCATTTCTTTACTATCAAAATCATGCTATGAACATCATGAAATATCAAAGTCGAATTTTGGATCATAATACATTAAAAACCTTAAACATGGTCGAAAACGCATCTAATCATTTCCATGGTTTTTCTTCCATTCTTTCATCAATAAACTAACTTCCTAATGCCATTCATTAATTTTAAATCATCAAATGACAACATAAAACACTTTAGGCAATATATCTCACCTTTGGCCAAGTGTGACCAAGATTCCACGCTTTAGGTTTTCTTGATTTTCTGCTCCTAATTGCTTTCAATGTAATAAAACCTTGATATTACATCAAAAGGGTGTAATTTACACTATCAAAATCAAATCGAAACTGTAATACAACAAACCCAAATTTTCACCAAAACTAGTAAACATAGCTACCCATTTACTTCTTCCTCTTCACTTGGATGACTATGGAACCTGATAGGATGCTTGATTGGAGGTAGAAAAGCATGAAAAATTCTTTAGATCACTTCTCCATGGCCATAGCCAAACCTTTATTCTCCTTTGTCTTTTCCCTTTTTTCTCTCTCGTCCCTACTTTCTCTTATCAATGGCCAAAACCAACTCTTGCTTCTATTCTTTTCTCTTTTGTTTTTGGTCTCTCACGTGACTCTCCCCATTCACTCTCACGATTTACATCAAAATAAAGCAAAATGTCTTAATTCGTGCTTTCTATACTCATTTAATGGATTCCACATGTCACATTCCTTCTCTTTTAATGACTCACCAATCCACTTTGGTTTTCTTTTAGGTTGCGTTTGGATCTGCAGTGTGGTAGGGATAAGTACTTATCCACTGCAGTTTCCAATCGCAGTCACATATTTGGATATGCGAATGAACAACCAGAGGTTGAAGAAAAGTGCGGTGCCACCATAGAAATCGATAAGTAGAAAGAAGGTTGCTGTAGGAAAGTGCTTATGCGGTAGAAATTCTACTTTCTATTAATAATCTTCTGATAATTATTATTTTCTATTATTCCCTCAACTAATATTTTCTTATTTATAATTTGAATTTATATGACTAATAATATATTTTTATAAAATATTATTTACCAAATTTATTTTATTTATTTTTTAATATTTTAATTTAATATTTTACTATTTATATTTTTAAATTAATATGACTAATATTATATTTTTATGAAATATTTTATTTACTAAATTTATTTTATTTATATTTTTCTTATTTTAATTTAATATTTTATTTTTTATAATTTAAATTTATATGACTAATAATATATTTTTTAATCATTTATATAATAATTTAATAGTTTAGTAAATCAATAGACTTTTTAGTCATTTTATCTCTTTTCAACAACTGTAATCGTACTTACCAAACATATATTTTTACGGCAATCCTAAATATATAAATATTTATCGAGAATAAATATTTATTATTTTAACAGATTATCAACCGCTACTGCTATCCCAAACTAAACCTAAATCTTCTATTATCATAAATCAAATTCCACTTTATTCCATTAAATTTTATTATATATGTAGGTAGAGTTAGAACACCCTTGTGTATAAAATAATGTCTTCAATTCTCCTCGTCCCCACCTCGGACTTGAGCTGCTCCACTGATAAAGAAACAACCCTAAAAGGAAAAAATAATCCAATCATAGCTGAGTCTCACACCTTGACTTCGATCTTCTCTATAAAACCATAACATTCCGTTGGTTGGCGACTGCGGAAAGGAACACAGAGATGTAGCCAACCAGAGGTAATCAAATGAGTTAACATGTTTTTTTTTGGTTCCAGATTAAAAGCTATCTTTTGAGTACACGTTGATTAAGGGAGTGCTTGATTTACTTGGGAGAATAGTAATAAATAAAAATGAATATAGCCATTATATTATGATTATTGGTTAGAATGAATGAATGATTATGATTATGATTATCATTATTATTGAATATGATTGTTTTATTAAAAATTTTGAGAAATAAAAAATTTGTTAAAATTTTATTTTACATAAAATTTTAATATATTTAATTTATGCACTTATTTATAATGACAAAATGTTTAAAATCAAGTATGTTAAGATATTTCCTTTTTAATGGTTTTTGAAAAGAATGCTCTAGCATTAACATATCATCAGCCAAATAATATCTTCAAAATATAGTTTAACCATAATATTGTTTTGCTAAAAAAAGAAATTACAATTTGTTAAAATTTTGTTTTCATCAAATTTTAATATATTTTAATTAATTATATTTAATTGTAAAAAAAGAAAAGAGAAAAAAACATAATTAATTAATTATATTTAATTTTTAAAAAGAGAAAAAAAGAAGTGTCAGCTCTTCTCACGAGTGTGACAATGATATGTCACGCCTGTAATACTTACCTGTAATATTCAAATAACTTTCATTCAATAATAATATATTATCAAGCAATTGTTTTTCATTCTTGAGCTATTGATATTTTCTCAAACTTATTAACTAAGTACTCCCTAATTTATAAGCTTACGTCATAAATTATAAAATAAATCGATTATATAGAAATTAATAATTTAAAATTAAATAATAAATTTGATTATAATTAATATTTATGACTTGTTACTAATTATATTTTTTGAAATTGAAGTAGATCACAATATTCCTCACAACGTTTTCAAGGTGCAATCCGAATGAATCGAGTAGAGGAGCTTGCTTTATCAATTATTGGAGTGCCTGTAATAAGATAAATGTTCGGTGGCTTGTCGTGAAATACTAAAGTTGGGTATCTTTCTTGTCAGACTTTCTAAAGCACACGTCTATTTTTCCTTCTCTTACACTTACTTCTTATAATTTTTTATGCATCATTTTCAGAAAATGGCCTGAACTCTGTCTGACACAAGATCAGCATCCAGCTACCATGTCCTAAAGAGATTGCTGCCGATTGATAGCTTGATAGTTAGTTAGATACTACAAACTGTGTCCCTGTGTGTGCTGAGCTCATCTGATTTATAGTCTCTCCTGTGCCCTGCCTTGAATCATTATTGGACGGTACTCAGTCCCTCTCTGCAGGGTTGGATTTGATCCCCTCTCTGCAACTCTTTTGATGGGTTCCTGTTATTTTCTTTCATTTTTTTATTCTACTTAATATCTTTCGATGGAGATCTTTGATGGGGTTCGTGTCCCTCTTCTCTCTCCTATGATAATTAAGCTCTCTCTCTTTTCTATCCCTATGTATTATGGAGCAGCTCGCCTTATAAACAACAGGCACATGAATAATAGCTTCTTGTTTTTCATTATCTGTCACAAAATGCTTGATTTCTTGCAATATGTACACTTGTAGCCCCCGATCTGTAGTTCTTTTCGTATGTTTTACATATCGCTTCTGTGTGTGCAATATATATATATATATATATGTATGTATGAGACAGGTGCTTACATGTTCAGTTTGATTCTCTGATTCTTTGCTCTTACCTTTCTTCAGATCACGAACAACAGTCTGGGCTTTTTTCCTGTAAATTTCACTTCGTCAATGATCCAAATGGCATGATTTGCTATTTATACCTCAAGGGACCAAACTTTCAAATTCCAATAAATAGACTGGAATAGAGAGCAGAAAGATCGACTCAGGAAGACATAAAGTGGTTTTTTGAAGTCATCAAATGGCAGCGTACTTTCATGGGAGCTCACAAATCCAAGAAGCTGCATCATCTGATGGGAATGGGATCCAAACACTTTATCTCATGAACCCTAACTACCTAACATCATACTCTGATGCTACTGGTACTCAAGAACAACACCGCCACCACCACCCTCCAAACATGTTCTTCTTTAACCCCACCTTGAGTACTCCCCACAACCCTCTAACCTCCCCCAGCGCACCGCCATCAAACCACCAACTTGTCGGCATCCCGTTGCCATCTAACATCACATCCACCAATCAGGACAATCCAATCCGTTCCACGTCAAATGGGGTCGTCTCTGCTGGCTTTAAGAACAACCTCTGGGGTTCCATAGGTCATAATTCAGTTTCAGCCAGTGATTCTGGTGGGATCCCTGATGTTGTGTCATCTCCGATTGGTTTCAGACGGTCAGGATTTGTCTCTCCGGCCAGGCAAGGTTTGTCTTTGAGCCTCTCGTCCCAGCAAGTGCAGACATCTACTCCTCTTAGGCATATAAACGATGAACAACACGAGATTCAAGCAATGCATGGTCATTACGTTTCAGCGTTATCTTCCAGCGATGATTTAAGGGTTCCTAGGAATTCTCCGTCGTCTGTTTCTGCAATGCCTAATGGAGTTTCGGGCATTCCAAAAAGAGTTTTGGGTTCCAAGTACATAAGAGCTGCTCAGGAGTTACTTGACGAAGTTGCTAATGTCGGCAAGGTTATGAAGGATGACCTCGCAGAAGGAGCTAAAGGGAAGATGAAGATGAATAAAGAATCGAAAATCGAAGAAGGCCCTGTGGGCGACGGCAGTCAATATAGCGTTAAACGTGGAACTGAACTTACGACGGCTCAACAGCAAGAGCTGCAAATGAAGAAGGCCAAGCTTCTTAGCATGCTCGACGAGGTAACTTTATATATGTAATAATGTATGATACATCGGTATGCGAGTATTTGGAGAAACATGTCCACATGTTATTACACAATTTCGGTTTTCTTCAATGGTAGTATGCTTTTGGTAAACAAAATTGTACAGCATATGCTTGGTGGGTTTGGTGTCACATCGTAGGATGTTTCGATTGCTGAGCTCAAAAGGCACCCATTCTTGACTCGTAAACGAAACAAAAGACAATAATAGTTTATTCTCTGTCATTTGATTCGACTGCTACTATTTGTAAATGAAGTTTTCTGAACATGCCAGCAAAAAGTATTTCTTTTTAATATTTTAATGAAATTATGAAAAGTCCTCTTCTTTTGTTGTAGGTTCATTTATATCAACTAATAGTGGAGTGGAGGCCTCTACATATTACATAAGTTCTCTTCTCTATCCTAACAAGTTTTCTCCGTTGATTTTAACATGAAGGTGGAGGAAAGGTACAGACAGTATCACCATCAAATTCAGATAGTAGTTTCATCCTTCGAGCAAGCAGCTGGATTAGAAGCAGCAAAATCCTACACCGCCCGTGCTTTAGAGACGATCTCCAAGCAATTCCGCTGCCTTAAAGACACCATCTCAGGACAAGTTAAAGCTACGAGCAAGAGCTTAGGAGAGGAGGATTGTTTAGGACTCGAGGGTTCAAGACTTAGGTATGTGGATCATAGACTCCGACAACAGAGGGCATTGCAGCAGCTTAGTATGGTCCAACACAGAGCTTGGAAGCCTCAGAGAGGATTGCCTGAACTTGCTGTTTCTGTGCTTCGTGCTTGGCTTTTCGAACACTTTCTTCACCCGTAAGTAATCCTATAGATGTTTATGTTTGTCTTCGGCTGTTCGACCATATAGGTTTCCTGAGTGTTATTGTCCTGGTGTCATTGCAGTTATCCCAAGGATTCTGATAAGCACATGCTTGCTAAACAAACAGGACTTACTAGGAGCCAGGTTACTCCATTTTCTACTTCGACTGTCATTCGTAACCTTAAAATCCTACGCGTACATGTACTTGCATATGAACTGAACTTAAAATATATTCAGGTGTCTAATTGGTTTATAAATGCTCGAGTTCGACTGTGGAAGCCAATGGTTGAGGAAATGTACTTAGAGGAGATAAAAGAACAAGAGAAAAGCGGTCGTGATCAAGAAAATCCAAGCGAATATGCGAACAAGGAGTCGGGGCATGATGACACTCAATCAAAACGCGCAAACGTCACAAAACATAATGCATCTCCTCCTGAATTTTCAAACTCCACCATTTCAAACATTCATCCTCAATCTGGTTTTTCTCTCATCAGACCATTTGAAATGGAAGGAATCAGTCAGAGAAGCCCCAAAAAGCCAAGGAGTAGTGACATGCAGAACAATTCTCCAATTAGCATCCTTTCAATGGATACGAACATGAAACATGGAGAACCGAGTAGGGACATGAGTATAACTTTTGGTGGCGATAGGTTAAGCAAGGATGGTTATCCATTAATGACTGACATCACTAACCAACATGGCATTGAATTTGGGGCAGCATATCCCATTGGCAGTCTCGATAGGTCTAATCCTCATGAGCCGTTGATGACACCAAGATTTAGTGGGAACAGTGTTTCTCTTACTCTCGGTCTTCAACATTGCGAGAACCTATCTCTTTCAAGGACTCCGCAAAGTTACATCTCCAATCAGAGTATTCAACTAGGAAGGAGACTTGAACTAGGAACCGATGAAACTGACTTCCGCGGTATCAATTCGATGCAGAATTCTCATTCAAGCACTGGCTTCGAAACCATTAGCACTCAAAACAGAAATAGGTTTGCTGCTCAGTTGTTGCAAGATTTTGTGGCCTGATGATGAACTCGCAGAGTTCTACCACAGAACCTACACATATATACTGGTTCTTGTAATGATCTCTTTGGGAAGAGAGGCTGAGAATATTAGAGTAGAGAAAGAAGAGAACTTAGTACTACAGGTTTATACTCGTAAACAGACATTACTCTTCTTACTTGCTTAGTTGAGTTGAGGAGGCCAATTATATAGTTCAGAACGACAATTTGGATTTATTACATAGCTAGACTTGTAATGAATATGTAGATAGTTAAGATTCTCCCTCTAATTTTACCTTATAATCCTATTTAATGATAAAAATAAGGTCGTTTTAGATATTGGACATGATTGAACAGTGTAAAATTATTTTGACGGCTCACTTAAACATGTAATTTTGCTTTATTAATCTAAATCAACTTTTCAAAAATTAGAAAAAAACATAAAAATGTAACAACTATTACATTTCCAATTTTCCAATGAGGCAAAACAATGGAATGATTATTACATTAGATGTTATTTCATATTATATTTTTTATTATATTAATTATACACATGGTACCAAATATTACTTATATTAATTTTATCAAATTAAGTACCTTATGGCTTTGTGCAGCATAGAGCTCAAGTCAAAACTCAAAAGTACATATATATATATATATATAGTATGCGTTGTTCAATTTAATTAAATTGATAACTTATTGTGTGGGTCTTTCACGTCTTGTGGAACATAGATAAAGCCTTAAATTTATGATTTATTAAATTTAGAATTAAGGCTAATCTTTATGCTTATGTTGTTTCTACAGTTTCATCTTAAATGCATACCTTCACACAAGAAAACTTTTAATGCAATATTATAATAAGTGCAATATTAAAAATGTCAATGGGTTGACCCAGGATAGGTCGGCCTGTAGCCTGGCTTATAGCCCTATAGGCTATGGACGAGAGGAGCCAACATGGCCCGCCATATCTTTTTTTAAAGAAATACTTTCAAAATGACATCGTTTTGTAAAAAACGACCGAATTGGACAGACCCGTGACCCTCTCGACCTTGGCCACCGGTGGCCTAATCAACTTGAGCCAAAATTGAGTCGGACGGGCAGGGTCTTTTATGACATCTCTATGCAGTATCTTTAAAAGTTGGAAGTAATATACTAAAATTATTTCATGAACACTTTTATCAACAAGATAAAGCAGACCAATAAATTTTCCTTAATTCGTGAGTATGCATGTGTTAATTAATTAAAATTTGTCAATTTAATTAATAAATTTAATGTTTGTAAAAAGCGTTTGTAATAGATATAATTTTATTCTTAATTATTTACTCACAAACAAAACTATTAGGAATTTGTATAAATAGTTAAAAGTTATTTTCTTAAAAAAAGTAAATATAATTACAAGGACAGTTTGATAATTTCATGTAATCTTTATTGTATTATATTCTTCATTTTGTCTCATTTTTAGTATTACGTAACATGAGATAACTGAGTAGAAAATATTTCAGATGGAAATAATTATAATATCATTCAATATCATTTTTATGATCTTTAATAATTAATATATAGTAAAAAATCCTAAATTATACCATATGATTGTTGTTTTTGAATATGTTAGAATCAACTTTTTACAACTCCTATAAAATATAGAGAAAACTTCTCTTATTTTTTTCTTACTAATTTAAATTAAATTATGTATGATGTTGACCTAATCTCTTATAAGTAACATATTATGAAATGATAACAAAAACCTAAATTAGTTAATCAAAAGTTTTGAGTCATATCCTTAAGGTATCCTAATAATCATACACAATAATTATACTACATTCAATAAAACCATTAAGAATATAAAATTCATAAAAATATCCAAAAAATAATTAAAGGTTTATATATCATGTTGAACCTATTCATAAAACAAAATACTTAGAGATCACTTGCTTTCACTTCTGTTTTATGTCGTAGTTTTCAATTTTCAGTTTCTATTTTTCTTTCAAGTTAAAAAAAAATTTAATTGGTTGTTAATATTAATGTAGTTATATTTTTATCACTGATAATAATTACATATTAAATAAATTTTAAAATAAATTATTTTTAATTTAAGAAATTTATTTTAATATCTTATGTAATATCTATTAACAAATTGTTAATAAAATTGTTTTATTTTATTAAAATAAATAATTTATAAATTAAAATTTTATTTATAAATTAATATCTATTTAAAATATATTTTAACTATCAAATCAAATTTTATTTGAAATTTATATATTTTTAAATTTAATTATATTTATTAATAATTATGAAATTTAATTAATTTAATTTAAATACAAATATTAAATAAAATTATTAAGTAAAATTAACATAATCATAATTCCTATTAATAATTAATTTTTGAAAACCGAAAGAAATCGAAATTAAAAGTAGAAACCCAAAACTCAAGTAAATACTAGAAAATTTAAAATAAAAATTGAAATAAACAAACCTTAATTAATTATAGTTCACTTGAAAGAAGTCTAACAATCCAACCATTAATAACCTTATAAATTCATACATGTTTAATTATAAATATGCACATACGTGATGCGTAGGCAGATGTGAGCAATAAGAAAACCATTCAATTAAAAGAGCAAGCTTCTCGATGAAACATATAATATTTATGTTGATTACACAATAATTATTAAA
>JANZXP010000195.1:4546319-4556758 GCA_027576715.1 Erythroxylum flavicans | reverse complement strand
AAATCTATATTGATCAATATTTAATTTAAAAAGGATAGTCTAACTCAAATTAAAACTCATTAGTTTAGTTTAGTTTATAATCTAACTTAAACTAGGAAATCTATATTGATTAAATAATTATAATCTAACTTAAACTAGGAAATCTATATTGATCAATATTTAATTTAAAAAGGATAGTCTAACTCAAATTAAAACTCATTAGTTTAGTTTAGTTTAGTTTAGTTTAGGTCAATGATGGTGAACGAAGAAGTCTGGATGACACTGTCAAAATGCAGTATGTCAAGATGACAATATTGAAACTATACTGAATTACCAGGACCCATGCAGTACTCTGGAGCAAAGAGTGGAGATGAGCACGTTGTGGAAACGTCGTAAGCAGTAACTGTTAAGAGAGAAAGCACAAAGGAACCGAAACGACACTAAAGGAAAGTTTTGTTCTAGTGTACAACTTTCTTCAATCGTACAATTTGTATTTCGCAGTTTTACTTTTAGTGAGTTTCAAGGTGTAAACGATCATGTCTCGAATCGAGTTATTCACTGACGTCCAACTTTGTTGAGAAAAGTTTAAATCTTATCTTCGAAATGTACAGTGTCTCACTAAAAAAAGTTTCCTAACTACTCCCAGAACCACTCAGACCTAAAGATGCGTTTTAACACCAGTAAATTTATGTCTAATTTTTTATTTGTTAAGTAGTCTGTGGTCTCTGCATATACGATAAAAAGTATCTTATCTTTTAATTACAATCGTCTTAAAAAGCTTGTGAGTTTTGAGCGTGCCAGATTCGTCGTTATTTGCGGGCGGTGAAGATTTGGCGTGAAGAATTCTTATGTAGACCAGCAAAAGCTTGTATTCTTTCGATGACATGGCATGGACTCCGTTCGTACTTTTAGTTTAACTTTGAACAGTCCTGACCTGATTACACAGTCGTTTACAAATATAAAAATAAAATTCTTTTTTTCCCAATATTCAGTTAATTAGGTCGAGTTTTAAGGCCAAATGGATATCCTTCCATTGAATACAAATAAGTGGAAAGAACTTAGTTGTAATTATCAAAATTTAAATATTAATAACGCAATTTGTTTAATTTAGTTCAATTAAATAATAAAAGAAATAATATTTGCATCAAAGACAAAAGACAACCACAGCAAAAAGATGACAAAAGAGATGGTCCAATTTCGACATTGATATAAAATCAAGAAATTACTATTTGAGGACCATTACATTTCAAAGACAGAGAATATTAAAGAACTATTTAATATTAGAAAATATATGGTCGAACTCAAATTTCATCCACATCCATCCGAGTTAGTTATTTCTACCATTTTTATTTCCACCATTTTCTTCCTCGGAGGATGTATCACTTGCGACACGTCTACAACAAAACAAAACAAAACAAAACAAAAAGAATTAAACATATTGATTAATAAAATAAACAAATAACTCAATTTTAATTTTTACCTAGAGTGAAATTCACTGATATGTTGTTGTACATTGTTTTGATTCGTACATCCCATTCCACATATTTGACAAAAAAGTTTAAACCTCTTGTCTTTGTGTGCGGCTATGCAATGATGTTTGAGTCCATCTTTGTCAAACGTCCTATCTCTTTGACAAATTGTGCAGGAAAATTCTTTAATACCTTCAGCCTCCATTTATAGATCACCAACTTTGTTAATCGAACAAGGTAGAAGAGAAGAAGAAGACAAAATGAGAAAAGAAAGTTTCAACTATCAATAGGAATCACTTCCAAGTAGTATATATACAAAATTTTCATACTTTTTACCATTGTACACCTAATCAATCACACTTTTTTAGTTGAAGTTTTTTTTTAATATATATACACAAAAACTTCACACTTTTAGTATCCTTAACCTACCAAGTCATACTTTTTTAGTTGGTCCAAAGACATTCTTAAAATTACTTTCAATTCTTAAAAAAGTAGGAAAATTCTTAAAATTTTCATACTTTTTTGTTTGAATGAAGTGAAAACAAAAATTTTTCCTAAATTTTAAAATCATATTCAAATATTTACCCATAAACATGTTAAGAAAAGGCTCGATACCACTAACTAAAATATTAACTATTGTGGTTGACCACTGATAATAATAATCTCGCAAGCCATGTCTATGAATCTGGTCTTACCATGTTAAACATCAAACTCAATCCATAAAATGAGTCCTCAGAGGGTAAAACTAGGCAACCATCACAGCTTCAGTTTTGAAGGCCTAAATTTCATATTCACATGTGAAAGCACCGAAAGAATATGAACCCCAGTTCTGGAATGGAAAGAATTATAAGTACTAAATAGCAAGTAATTGTAACCACCATACTGGAAATGTGTAAAACCAGTGAAGTTTTTTCTTAATTCACTTACCCGTAACTTCAGAAGATTTTGTAGCATTTGCATGGCATGTCTCCAAGCACACGATACCCACCTGCGCCACTTTTTAACAAAATGATCCAGGGCTGTTTTGGAGGCTTCTTCGGCTGCTAACAAGAGACCACTGTGCACTTCCACCTTATCAGTTTTAATCAAACCTTCATCAATTATTGGCTTAGAGATATCACTGGCAGTAGAGCTTTCATGTTGAATTTCAAGATCATTATCAGCCTTCCAATACTTCAAAGTTAACTTATCCTTTCTAGCACTTGGGTCTATCCAGTTCAACCAAATCTTAGCAGCCAAAAAACTCAACCCACCTTCATCCATATTTGGCAATTCAATTTTAGAAGTCAGCATGTCCAGCATCAGGAACATCTACTGCATTTTGTTCTGAATCATCCCATGACCATAGGCCCTCACTGGTAATCCAAACCAAGAAAGAGTGTCAGCTCCCGTTATTTTGCAATATGCTTCAAACAAAAGTTAAGAATGTTCTTATTATCAAAAATAAACTAAATCAATTATTTGCAAGCTAACTTTAAACAAACATTTGCAAATAATTTTGACACACACACAAACATATAAACACTTATGCATACTTTCTTTCCAAACTAATATCTGCCTCCTCGATATGGTCAAAAAGTAGCTCACCAAGGCTGTGACTAAGGTACTCACATTGAATTACCTACTCACTGATTTTGCTTCAACACTGAAGATCGATTAAGCCAATAGCCAATAGCCAATACACTCAAGGTGCAAGCTAACTATCCTTGGGTATTTTAAGATTTTAATCATTTTTCGAAAGAGTGAACTTCTAATCAGCTTTCAGATTCTACATTAACATCAAAAGGATTAAAAAGTACACATTGTAAAAATAATGTTAAATCAATAGAAAACATAATTAAAACTAGACTACTATATAAGATCATTAAATCATGATATAAAACTGAAATGAAATACCGTACCTTGATCTGGATAAACTCAGATGAAATACTGTACGATTTGAGTAAACTCAGATGATGCTGGAGCATGGAGTACCCTTCTTTGGGTTCGTTCTTGCAATGCCAACCCTTACCGTCGTTTTTGTTACAGCAATGACTTTTCCCGCTTCTCTTAACGGCTTTAATGTCTTGGTCATCTTCGACCATCCCCTTCTTCAAAGGATTGCCTTCCATTTCATAATTATCGTCGATGACCACATTATCGACGCTTTCTCTTCTGCATCCACCATCATCATGCCACACTGCACATTGTATAATTCCATATTCAACAACTACAGACGCTAACTAAGGGTCCATGGTTGTTATTGGTGAAAATTTTTGAGCAATTACTTCTAAAATATGGAACTATCACAAAAACCCTTATACGAGTCGAATTTGGTATAGAGATCAAAATTACCTCTCAACAGCACCAATCAAATCGCCTAAACTCACATTCCCATTAAAGCTATCTTCTCCTTCGAACTGATAAAAATAATATAAAAGCTAAAGCATTAAGCACGTACCAAGCCAGAAGATAACAAAATAAAAAAAGAAGCGAAATGAGGAAGACCCATTAACCTAATCGACTATCAGGAACTGAATACACGATAAAAGGAAGAAAATTTAGGTTTTAAACGGAACCCTAGTACTCCGCGCACGAAAAACCCTAGACACAAGACGCAAAACTGCAGGCAGAAGTAGGAGAAATGGAAAGAACAGTGAAGAGGGTTTTGGCAGATCTGTGAAAATAATCAACTGACCTGAGGTAGAAAAGATGAGTGAGCGTCCCTAGAGAAGGAAATCACATCCCATAGAGACTGGTTAAGCTAGCACAACTCTGTATGAAGCACCTGGGACCTGGGAGCGTGCGACGAGAGCACCTACGAGGAGAGATTTGCGTTCTTGCGAATCCTCATAAGAAAGATATACAAACACAGAAAAAGATTGCCCATTTCGAGAAACCAGAAGCAATATCAAAGGAACGAAGCCGATGGTGGAGAAGGAGAGGAAGCCAGAGGAGAGAGCAAAACCTCAGAAGAGAGCAGAAACTGTCGCTCTCTCTGGAACCTTCGAGAGTAAACAAGCGTGACCAAGAAAGGGAGAATATAAAGGTTTTTTATATCAACAGTAGCAAGGAAATTTTGAAGCAAACAATTCAGAAGAAATGCAAAGCATTAGATATAAGACTTACTTCTTGGAGACTGAGCGTGAAATGACTATGGTATGGGGGTTTGGCTGTGAACCCATCCGCTTGATACATTCAGCTGATGTACTACTGGTAAAAGAAGAGACATGGGAACAATCTCATCACTCTGCATCGAAGAGTTTCTTTTATGAAACATGAAATATGAAGAATAGAAACTTTGATTACGAAGGATTGGTCTCACCTCGTCATCTAACTTCCTGAACTGCGATTCTCCTTCACAACATTTTGGGTAAAATCGGAGGAGCTTCCAACCCTAATCGGCCCCTCAACATGATGGCGATCTCTGAAGCTCCTAACCCTAATCAGGTAAGACAGGAGGAGCTGTTTCATATTTACTCAACGAGAATAACAATCTGAAATGACGGCGTCTGTCTTGATGGCAATGGACTCGATCAGTATTAATTAGTTATATATAATATTTAAGTTAATAAAAAGAAGAAAATGACTAACATAAGAAATCAACTAATTAAATATTAGTTCGTTTCAGTTTTTTAATTTAAGTTGCACTCATCATCACACCTAGTCCGACTCTCGAATCAAAATAGACTTTGAAAAGGTCTGATAGTACGCAACCTTACTCCTATCGAGTAGAGAGGTTATTTTCAATAGACTCACATGCGAATGTGACAATAAAAAAGTGATGCAGGTTAAAAGAGTAGATATGAAAACTAAAATGTGAAAACATAGGTAAATAAAATAAAATAAGTAAATAAATAAAATAACATAAAATAGAACTAAAGAAGATACTTGATATGGAGCCCACATAATAAGAAATTAAAAGTTTAATTAAATGTTATTACCACACAATACAAGCATACTAGAGATGACACTATATGTCAGTTTGCACAGAAATAAGCTTGATGTCATAACAGAGAAATGAGAAGCGGGATTACCTGTTGCATCCACTTGAGAAGCTTTTCTATATTATCCAAGGCACCATTTGTAAATGTTTTCACATCCGAGTAAGATTTTGAACATCTCATACTCACAAGTAAACAAGACAGCTAGACTACTATATTATTGTCATTAACTTATATGAACTATCACAGGATTATGGTGTAACATGAAAACAACACGAAAAGCCAGATAGAGAAAACATAAGGATGTTTCAAATTTAAAAATTGCAATACCTTGGATATAAGCCAACGAGCACCCAGTTGTTAACATGATCAAAAGAGTTGTATAATAAAAGGTAAAATAATCCAATGCAATTCATAAAAATCCCTATACATATCACTAAAATCAGAAGAAAAAGAACCCTAAAACAGAAACAAACTACATCAAAAACAAAGCATTAATAACCAATTAGTACTATTTCCGGCAAAAACCTATATCTCAAATCAACAAAACAAGGAAAAGGGTCTCCAGAATATACTGAAAATACAAAAACAAGGTTTAAGTGCATCTTACTTTTGCATTCTCATCAGCATTAATGAGCACAAACTCATTCCTATTGTGAGACCCAGCAATAAGCTGACCGGTATTCATTACCGGTTTGTTCAGTTCCACCGAATCAGAAACCAAATCAACGAGAACTCAACTCAAAACCGAGTCCTCCAATGGGTCAAAACAATCTAATTACGCATCCCAGAACCAAAACTCACTTAAAAACACAGTCTTTTCCCACAGAAACAAAAACCAAACTAAAAAAATGATGCACCAAAACACAGCTGTAGCTTTCTTTTGCCGAGTGCAACAAAAGAAAAGATGCAAGATGGAAGAAATTGGAGCTTTTTTCAGGCACAAGAAAACCCCAATCAGAAGCCCCCAAATCGAAAGATCAAAACCAAAAAGCTTGACCCAAAAATCCTAATTCTGGATTTAAGACCAAGCAACCGAGATTGAAGGAAAAACCAAATCAAAATAAGGGATGAGAATTATGTGGATTTAAGACCAAGCAACCGAGATTTAACCCTAGTTCTGCTTCCTTTATCATATGAACATGTGTGAATATACTCTTCATCTCTTTGCCTGTCCTTATCAGTCCCTTTGTTTAGACCAAAAAGGGCCAAGTTGCACAGCTTGGGTCCAAGTGACTTTCCCTTTTGTCTGATTTTGGTGTTGTTAAAAATGTCAGCTTTCTGGTAAAAAAAAGAGTTGCACTATTTTCTACAATTTAAATAGATTTATTAACTTAGGTTAGATTATCTTTTCACAAATTAAATTTCATATTTTATCATTTATACATAAACTATTTTATTTGAATTTTTATTAATTTCTTATTTTATTACATGATGTTTTACTCTTGCATATTATAGAATTTGATTAAAAAATTTAAAATAATAACAATATATGATATGAATGGACCGTCTTTTTCTCTTGTAACATGAACAGTATCATAATTATCTTTGGGAGCATAACATTATAATACATTGATGTCTCTAATTCTTGGGTTGTTGATTTGAGTTAGGTTGTTCTAAACCAAACATAACAATTATGATTGACTGGTTCAAAAAACTTTGAAAATTTTTGAGTTTTAATTAAATTAAATTACTCGTTAAATTTAAATCAACTCGACTCATATCAGACTACTCAATTTATTATAATTTTCAATCAAAATGAATTATCAAAGCATATATGTCCTATCAACTTCGAATTGACCTGGACTAATCTAAGTTCCAATTTTCCTTATTTTCATCATTATGAAGATATTTGAATATAAGAATTTTATCATAAAAATTTTTCCAAGAGAACATATATGGTAAAAATGAATGTTATTAGTATAAAATTGTTTAAACATCTACAAATATGTAAATAACAAATAAATCATAGGGGTACTGCAATGGTTTATCAGACTGAAGCCTATATCTCATCCTAATATTATTATTTGCCTGATTTTCTTTGCAACTTGCATTAAGGAATATGGGCAGAAAGGAACCTAAGAAGGTTCCAGGGCATCCATAAAAGTCCACAACAGGTAATGGAGTGTGTCTATGCTAAAGTTATAGAACAAATAATTTTCTCGAGCTCTATCAAGGAATGCTCATCCCAGCTAGCCAGCTTATGAAAAATTATAGACTTTTTATATCAACAGTAGTAGGGAAATTTCGAAGCAAACAATTCAAAAGAAATGCAAAGCATTAGATGGGAGACTTACCTCTTGGAGACACTGGTGAAGCCACTTTGGTATGGGGGTTTAGCTGTGAACCCATCCACTTGATACACTCAACTGATGTACTGGTAAAAGAAGAGACATGGGAAAAGTCTCATCGCTCTGCATCGAAGAGTTTCTTTTGTGAGACATGAAATGTGAAGAATAGAAAATTTGATTATGAAGAATTGGTCTTACCTCTTCATCTAACTTCCTGAACTGTGATTCTCCTTCACGACATTTTGGGTAGAATAGGAGGAGCTTCCAACCCTAATCGGTCCCTCAACATGGTGGCGACCCTAATCGGGTAAACAGGAGGAGCTTTTTCCTATTTACTCAACGATGCGCCTTATTGAGAATAATAATGTGAAACGACGGCGTCTGTCTTGAGCTTTAGATGTTTTTATAAGCGCCGTCGTTTTTAGATTGTGTTAAATGCTATCTCCAAGCCTTTGTTCTATCTCCTTATTATTATTAATCAATTTTAATTAAAACAACAACAAATAAAATTTTGAAATATGGGGTTTGAGAAGATTCAAAAATACAAAATATTATTCCTAATTAATACATAGATTATTTTCTATAGATTTATAACAAAAATAAAATTTTAAAAGTAGTTTTAAGAAACAATAAATAAATATAAGACAACAACTGCACCAAGAAAGCTACACACGTTGTACCCACCAGCATTAATTAGTTATATATAAGATTTAAGTTAATAAAAAGAAGAAAATGACTAACATAAGAAATCAACTAATTGCATATTAGTTCGTTTCAGTTTTTTAATTTAAGTTAAACTATTTTGTACAATTTAAATAGATTTCTTATCTTTATGTTAGATTATCTTTTCACAAATTAAATTTCATATTTTACCATTTATACGTAAACTATTTTATTTGAATTTTTATTAATTTCTTGTTTTGTAACAGGATATTTTACCTTTTTTTTAAGGAAAATGGTATTTAATAAATAAAATAATTACAAAATTAGGTCTTCAGTCAAAGTAACAAGAGCAATGTCCTTCTAATAACGACGTCGCATAGCCCAGCTACTAAACGACTGCATTAATACATCAGCAAACACAACCTCTTAGTCTATTAGGGTAAAGTCGTTTTGCAAAATAAGTAATTAGTTATACTTCTTAGTCATTAATAAACTTTCTTAAAACCCAAATTTTCATCTTATGAATACCTATAAAGTTTGACAATATGAGTTCCGTTTAACTTGGCTTCCATCAAAACTCAATTGACGTTTAATTCAAGTTCAACACATGAAAACAAATCAGGTCAAGTCGAGTATCTAGACTCTTACTTTGAAGTCACCATCATATTGTGTGTTGGCAAAAAATTATAAAAATATCATATAAATTTTTTCATTTTAAAAAACATTTTTATTATTTAAAATTACTAAAAGAATACCTTATAATGTTAAAATCTAAACTTTATTTATTAATTAATTTATATTAGTTTGTTTTAACTTATATTACTGTCGAAGTCTGCAGATAAAAAATATTAAAATTTCGTATAATTTTTTCATTTTTAAAAGTTATTTTATTATTTTAAATTACCAAAAGAACACCTTATAATGTTAAAGATTTAGACTTTGTCTTTTAGTTAATTTTTATTAACTTTATAAGAAGGCAAGGCAAGCATAGAATAGTAAGGCATATAGGAACTTACCAATTTATGATATGAATATCTTTTTGGGCAAGATTGAATTTGGACCGTTTCTTTGTCTAGGATTCTTTTGTAGTATGAATAGCATCAGAATTAAGTTATCATAGGGAGTGGAACATAGAATATATATTGATGCTTCTCATGAATGGTCGAAATTTGTTTTTGCCTTATTCTCTTTGCTATGATGGTTTATGAATCATTCTTTTAATTAGAGATGAAAATAAATTGGGCCCGCCTAAGCCTGAACTCAGTTAGACAATTTATAGTCATCCGATTTCAAGCTTGATTAGTTTTAAAGTTTAACTCTGTTTGATCCGGTTTAATTTTTTTAAATTAAAAGTGGAAATTAGTGTATCTTTCCTTATAACTTTGGAAATTTAGAATCGGGTAACGCAAGTCCAAACACAACCAAGGCTTGATTTAAAGAAAAGAATCTCGAGAGATAGTCAAATTGGGCATGTTTGAATCAGGTTAGACTAGACCCGACCTACTGCCAAGTTTAGTCTCAATTCCAAGACTGATAATGCGTAGGATTGGAATCAAATTTGGTGAGCTTGAACTCTAACTCAAATTTGGATGTTCAGGTCCAAGCCCAATCTGAAACTTGATAGAGTTAAAAGACTCTCAACCTAAGCTCAAGCCCCATTGACGTTAAGTCAAGTTCAATTGAATACATTTTTTAGTGTTAAAAATTACATTGATGTTCTTTATAATGAAAATCAAAGCTCAAAATTAAAAAACGAAAAAATCCAGTCAACTCGAGTTGAACATGCTGACTTCGGATCTAGCCGTGCGAGCCAAAGCAAGTATTGCCGTTCCTACTCAAACAATTAAAGCACACATGGTGGCCCATGAAAACTAAATTAATAATTTATAATTTAGCAAAGGATGAAAAAACGTAGAATTGTCGTCTTCAACCTCTCTACGGCCGACTCGACCTACATCCAACCTATTTTATAAAACTAACTATATCTTAACTTTTTAAACTCTATTTTAATGATTCAAAAGTTATTTTAAATAGAATTTGGTTCAGCCGGATTCTGACGAGGCTGCACGTTGCCGTTTGGATCCATGGAGATAACTGTTGGACACGAGAATTCT
>JANZXP010000195.1:4532543-4542969 GCA_027576715.1 Erythroxylum flavicans | reverse complement strand
TTTCAATTCCAGAAAGCTCACTTGAACACCCAGGCTTCAGTGAAAAGGATAATGGATTTAAAATTCTCATTAAACAGGCCACAGTATATTAATCAAATAGAAAGAATCAAAACATAGAAAAACCGGGAGCCATTCCAAATATTAAAATCCCACCACGGTATAAGATGACAACAACACACGAAGAAACTAGGAGCTTTCAACAATCAAAATTTCATCTAGATGTCTCATATACTACTATCTTTCTTTCTTTCTTTTGAGGAGATACTAAAAGCCTAGAAAGAAGAGTAAATTGGAAATCCAAATAACGGTTTTAACAACTATATCCAGAACAAAAAGATGGAGAACAAAGACAGAAAAGAGTGACCTGTTGGACATAATTAGCGTGCATAACAACAAGAATGCAAAAGAGAGTGATGGCTGTGATCAAATAGATGTATTCCAAAGCAGTCCTCAGTTTTGGAGTTAGCATCTGTGAGAATCTCTCGTGTACCCTTATAAACGTCTGCTCTGCATCCATTCTTCTTCTGCTTCTTCTTCTTCTTCTTCAACAATATATACATACGTACCCACCAAAGGGAGAAAAAAGAAAGAAAACTCCAACTGTACAAGGAGGCAAGTCCTTGGTCGATCCAAAGATTAGTTTTTTAGACGAAATTAAGAAAGAATTAGCCTCAAGGCCCTGTCGTCGTTTTCTATATTTTGTCTGGCCTTTTCAAATACTACTTCTTTATTATACCTATATTTCCAATTATTTAAAACGTTAACTTTTTGTGCCCTTTCGTTCCTCTTATTTTACTCAATCTACCCCTCTAACTTTATCCATTTTTTCAATGGAGTCCATAAAATTATCATTTAACCCGACAACACCTCGCCCCGATATTTCTGTTTTTTTTGTTTCGAAGACCTTTAGTTTTGCCTCCTTCTTCCCGTCGAGTCCCAAACCCCTAATTTTTAGAAAGCCCTAATTTTGAAAGCTGTTACTCTACTCTGTCTGAAGCTGATCGAGACTAGTTATTCTGTTATTGTCGTAAAAGGATTAAAAAAACATGGATGATGGAATACAACAGCTCATGCAAAGTTTGGCTGAGCTTGAAACCGAAGCTGAGAATCTCCTCTTAGCCCGCGATCAGGTTAAAGTTTCTGCTTTTGCTTTATAAAATTATGAAAACGATAAAAGAAAGTTAATCTTTGAATTTTATTTCAAATGTATTTATCGTTTCTTTAAGAAGATCAAAGCTTGAAATAGAATAAGATATTTTGTAAATTCGGGGACAACGATCTTGGAAATCTGTTTTCTAGACGGCTTACCATAAGGAATTTGTACAGTCGTAATTTGAGCTTGTGACATCAACTTGGTTTTCTTTTTAAAACAGTTTTATCGACTGCAACCTGGTTTGTCATTGACTTCTAGCAGTAGGACTGCAGGTAGTTGAAAATGATAAAGTAAGAAATGGAAACAGGGAAGCACTTACTGCGCTACGGAAGATGGCTCGGACCACAAAAACTAGTGTTCCTGCACCTTTTGAATCGATAATGAAGGATGTTGGAAGGCCTGGTGCTAACCCCTTGGTGAAGGAGGTTTGTGCAACCTGTGGCAATCATGACTCCGACGAACGCACATGGATGATGTTTCCTGGAACTGATGTTTTTGCAGGTGTTCCATTTCATGCAGCTCATACTATCTTGGAGAAAGGTTTTTTTTTTTTTTTGGCTTCTTATTTACGATTGTGATAGTTAATCTTTTCAACTACCAATTGAAACTCTTGAATTATAGAAACTGCGAGTAGCTTGTTGAGTAGTTGAGCTGTTGCCAATGTTGTTTCAGAGCTGGACCTTGCTGCGTATATGCTTACTAGTACTTCTAAAAATAGTACTAAATTTTTAAGTATACTCTAGAACTTAGCAGACTAATGAAAGATAGACTTTTATGAGAATTCTATGACAATTTGGTATGATGATCGCTGTAATGCAGATCAAGAAAGACTTGATTATGAAGCTAAGAAACTCCAAAGCTATGTAAAGGAGAAGTCCTTTTTGATTTCAGAAAAAGGTGCCCTTGCTGATAAGATCAACCCTGGTCTACTTAGAGCTCTGGTTACTTTGACTGATAGACCAAAGTAAGTTTATACTTGCAAAGATAAATCCCAACAAAATGTTATTTTTTATTATTGTGCAAAGATAATTACGTTCATTCACTTTGCTCTCTACCAGAGAAAAGGATTGATTTTTTTAAAAATATTGTTCCATCTACCAGTTGACTTATTCACACTTGGCGGTTGTTAAACAGTATATGGTGGCTCTGGAGCCGTGCCATCTGAAATTTCTCTAGCTCATAAGTTGGAGAATTCATCACAATATGGAACAAATTGTTAGTGAAAACTGAAAACTATCAATATTAATCTACAGATTTCATTCATATATTGGTTTTGCTCTATGATGTTAACTGAAACAAATGGACGATTTGCATGCTTCAACATATGAAAAAAAATCCCATTTGATTGTTCTCTCTTTCTCTTTCTCTGGCTGCATTTATTGGTTTTTTTTCTTTTGGAGGACATCAGAGGGGGGAAAATGGTGGATCTAATATTAAATGTGACTTCTGTTCTAGGATTTGTTGTACTGTCATCAATGAGAACATGAAGTGTAGAAATCACATACAATGTTTCTATGTTATGGTTTTATTTCTTTTCTTTGTTACTTAGGGGAAAATCTTATGGTTCTTTTGATGGACATTTAACATGAGCAGATTGTGTTGGTATGCATGTTTCTGAAGTTAGACACCTGAAGCATGTTTTAGTTTTGTAAATTTGGAAATTACTTGTTTGCATCTTTCTGAAGGTAGACACCTGGAGCACATTTTTGTTTTGTAAATTTGGAAACTACTTGTATGTGCCCTTTACAGCAGTTATATTAAAGTCAGAACGGTGTCCATTATGTGGCTATCTAGTTTTAACTTTTCCACTTCCAAGTTTGTGAAACTTTCAACAAGGCTGCTTATATCACTTGGACAAACTCGTTATTTTCTTCTATTGATGCAGCCTATTTACCAAAAGATCTCCCACATTATCTGAATGGCTAGACGAAAATCTCATTTTTATTTCTGTTGTCGCTTGCATTTCCGCTTTCGCTTTGTTTCCTTTTCTTTCAATAGTGGGGTGTAGTTTTGAGCCTATTGAAGCTTAGTTTACTGAAAAGCCAGGCAGTTTTTACCTATCAATGGACAACGTTCATATGCTTTTTGACTACAAACGTCGAGTTCAAGCAAATAAATGTTTTTGTTGATTATATGGGTATGTGCTATTTCAGAACTTGAGGAATGAACATTGTTATGTTTTTGGCAACAAAGACGGTATGCTGCATTGAATTGTGCTCTTCCTGTATCTTCACTTGGCCCCGATTATGAATATGACAACGATGCACCTAATTGTAGGTGAAAAAAAAGATTTTTGGTATTGGCTAAAGCATGGAGGCATTTGAGTTGAAGGGAGATTCTGATGAAGTTAAAATTCCAAGCACTGGTCTGCTTCTATGGCACTCTTTTCCACTGCGTGATTTCTGTTTCATTTCCTAGTTGTGTTTCTCTTCTTCATGACGATGACTCCTCAGAACATCATCGAGGGCCGAAGATTTGCTGAACCCAAAAAAAGGAAACATGAAAGGGAATTCGTTAACATATCCTGTGTATAAATGCTCAATTGCTTAAAGTGTAGCTCAACTTTTTCTGAGTTCAGATTTTCTGTTCAATTTTATCCGATCTAATCATGTTTAATGGTCAAAAAGAAGAAGTTCTGGCCATTAGACATGAGTTTAGAGATCATCCAATCCTGTCTATGGGCAAAAATAATGTCGTTTTGAGCGTTGAAACACCGTAAAATTGGAGAGATCCGCCCTCAACTTTTTCGAAGCAGGGCAGAATCTTTTATCACTGGGAGAAGAAAAACGTCTTCGAATTGATGTATATTTGATCACCTACTAGTAGCCGTCTAGACTTGACCCGAAGTCCAATCACGAACCTTAGTCATCATGCTAATCTCTGAATGGTTAACAGCATAGTACTTGGAAATAGGATTAGGAGTTGGCGGCCAGGAAGCAGCGCGTGTTCTTTGTCCACATCTATGATAATGCTAATGTTGAAAAGATTCTAAGTGACAAACGATGTGATACCTATTCAAACGATTGGCAGAGGGAGAAGTATTGTGTAAGTTAGAAATTTCTTGAGAATTATTTTGATCCACCTTTCCATGATACATCTACAAATCAATATGTGTCAAAATTACTCCAACAATAACATATAAGAGTTAGTTAAAATGCGTAGTATGAAGAAGTTCAATATTTAAAATGCGTAGTTTGAAGAAGTTAAATAGTATATGTTCTTATTTTTATATAGTAGGGAGGATTTTTCTGAATATATGGTAAAATTATTCTTATGAAATTTCATGATTTTCTATAATTTGATTAGTAATCGCAAGGTATTATTAGTTAAATGATCATAAGCTAAATGAAGTTATGATCGATTTATTGTTGGATAGTTAATTATTTTAAAAGAAATTGAATAGTGATGCTCACTACGATGCAACAGTCGTTTCAGATTATTTTCAACCTTAACATGTATCTGTGGTCGCATGGATTCCTGGAAATGTATTACAGATTACACTTCTTCTTCTTCTTCGTCATTATCATCACCCAGTCTGAAATCTCGCAATGAAGTAAAGTCTGGAAAAGTCCGATAGTACGCAACCTTACTTTTACACAGTAGTGAGACTGTTTCCGGTAGACCCACATGCAAATGAGACAATATATGAATGATGCAGGTTACAGAGAAAAAGTAAAATTAACATGGAACAAATCTATGTAACTAAAATTTCAATAAATACATAAATAAATAGGGTTAAAAGATAAAAAATGTAAAAAGTTTTGCAAATGTGACAAGAAGATTTTAGAAAATAAATATTTTAAAAAATAAATAGATAAATAAAGTTATTGACACCAAGAAAATTAAAATGAGCATCAACAAGTAGGATTCCTCGATTTGTGCGTGTGATCCTTGTGCAGGCCATGCTAATCTTCCCTATATCGCTCCAATTTTATGTGTACAACAAGAAGTAGGATTTACTATCAAAAGTTTGTGTATAATTTGCAGACAAAAAGCATCCAAAACAAGTGAAAACCTTATTCCCGTAAATTGGAGATTGCAGTTCTTGGGCAACATCTCCATATCCCACTAATGGTCAAAGTAACCGTATCCCTTATTACTTATATACACCAAAAATGGCTAGAGTTTGACTAGGAAGATGGATAAAAAGACATCAAATGAAGTGGAATACAAGGAGAGTTACTCCAAGCCTTAGTATGCAACCTAAGGATGTCTCTGGCTCTTTCCTTGCTCCTGAGCCTGCTATCCACTAGCAACACCAAACACAACTTGGCCACAGCACCAACCTGCAACATTTCTTGGAGAACCCTGTTAGAAGCTGAGTATTTGCAGACAGAGCACAGGATTTTCACTGCCCTATCACTGGCCACATGAGAAACCCTAAGTATTCTCTTTGAAACAATAGCAAGTCCAGCCTCATGCTTTAACAACTCTGCTCTCCCGTCTGCACAGCGGCAAAGCAGATCCAGAACTGTTAATGTAAGTTCACACTCTCTCTTTTCGGATGTTTCCAGGAGGATTTGGATTAAGACGAAAACCGCACCACATTCCACGGCTTTGACTCGGTTTCTTCCCCATGGACATATCTCCACAAGCAGCTTCAATGCGGCCTTTGTTGCTTGCTGCGAGACCTGATCATGCAATACACTTACTATTTCGAAGAAGAATTCTCTTCCAACACTTACCAACTGGATCGGATCGGCCACTTCATATAATGACTTCAACAACATTATTGAATATGCTCTAGATTGATAGTTACCATGTTTAAGAACTTGTATTAACGATTCAACAAAGCCTCCATCTTTAGAAATGAGTGCCTTGTTTTGACTTTCTGAGATTTTGAGATGATAAAGAGTACTCAACGCCTCGTCGCTTAATCTTGTCAAATTCGTTGACGATGTCCCATCATCGAAGGCTGCCACTTCAGGTGAACTGGTGCTATGGTTATTTATAATTGAAACCAAGAAATCAACTGCACCAGCTGCCTCTAAACAGCTTCTGTTCCTGTCACTTTCAAGGGTTATGGACCTGAGACGACTCAAGCATTTCAGCTGAAGATGTGGAAATCTCTTAGCATCGCTAATGAGTTTCGCGATCTGGGTTTTGTCAATAGGAGCTTTCGGGGTTGGGATTGGCGCGACTCCGAGGGAGGCATTGAGAGTGCACCATGATTGGATCAAACGACGAAGAGTGTGGTTTGGAGTTAGATCTTCATCGTGCAAGACTTGTTTGGTGACGGGGCATGTCTTGTTCTTGCATGAAAATAGCCACTCCTCTATGCTCTCTCTGTCGTAGGTAATACCAGTTGAGATAGTAACTGGATCTTTCATGAGTTGCAGGGAAATCGGGCAAAGAAAATGACAAGGAACATCAACGTCTTCCATTTTCAAGAAACAAACTACACTCCAATAACACAAGATCCAAAGCTTGTACTATGAAAGTTGAAGAGATTTAAGAAACAGCTTAAAAAGCAGAAGGCTGGACTCACTTGAATCAGTATATGTCGTTTGTAGCATGGACTCGTAAGAGAGGAAAGGACTTTGTGGGAGACGGAGAAAGAAGGGTACGGTTTTTAATACGTAGAGATAAAGAGCAGATGAAGGGTGCAAGTTGGTGTTCTTGCCGACGTAAGTCAACACACGGAAATTGAGAGATGGAATCATGGAATTAATTAGATTATGTTTCCAAGATTTTGAAAGTGGGAATTAAAAAGAAAGATACCAAATGGAAGACTTTCAGCTTTTGGCCAATGAATGAACTGGAAGGAATGGTGGGTCTGGTCTGGCCTCTCCTGCAGTAAGAGGCGGTGTTGTCATGCATCTACCTTCCAGGTTTAGGCTTTTGACTTTATTTTTTATAAATATTTTAATAATAATCTTTTATTTTTATTTTAATAAATTAATTAACCGATCAAAGATTTACAACTAAAGGATTAATCCAATTCAAATAACAGTTATAAAGCACATAGATAAGTTAAATAACCTTTGAATTCAGTTATATAAACTATAAAGGATTGGCATTCTTCGAGCTGAATCATTAATCTGAATCAGGTTCTATAAAGTAGGCTTTGACCTTCCCTTAATGATCAATGGAGTTTTTTTATATTTGTTTCACTCCTAGATCGTGAATGCTTGCGAGGTTGGCGCCAGGATACGCCAATCTCATGTGCCTTATAGGGCCGCCCCACGCATTTCATGGCTGTCTGTCACGTAATTAATAATTTTCTCTTATATTATTCATTGTTTACTTAAACCAAACGACGTGGAGTTTGTTTCAATCCCAAGAAAAAGGAGAGCAATACGGCGAGGGTGGAGATGGAATCAACAAGTTCTATGTTCCCATTACATTCTTAAACTAAGAGTTGAGCTCGTAAAAAAGGAAAGGTCTTTGACTGATGAATTCCAACGGTATTTAACTAACTACATTATTACTTTAATTGCGTAACTAATGTTCTTAGTGAACCCTTGTTATAAGCAACGACTAGCTATTTATAACCAACTTTGACTAAATACAATAAGTTCACACATGAGATTGATGTTATTCTATTTTACTTATTTATTATTACTTTATCCTACTCATTTATTTATTTATTTATTTATTATCTAATTATTTTATCATATTTTTATTTATCTATTTATTTTCTAAAATTTTCTTGTCACATTTGCGTAGCTTTTTTTAAGTTTTTAATCTTTTGACGTTCTCCATGTTTTTTTTTTGTAACCTGCATCATTCATATATTGTCTCATATGCATGTGGGTTCACCGAAAACAGCCTCTCTACTATGTAGGAGTAAGGTTGCGTACTACCAGACTTTTCTAGACTCTGCTTCATTGCAAAATTTCAGACTGAGTGATGATGATGATGATGAGATAAGTGGATAAAGTCCAAGACTAATGGTAGTTAATCAAATTAATTGCTTATATATGAACTAGCTAGGTACATGTTTTGACATAACTAGTTACTAAACTTTACCTGTGTTTATTTGGATTGGTAGTTGACAAATAGTAGTTGGTAAAGTTTAGCTCATCAATGATGATTATGGATATAAAAATAGTCATTCATATCATATACGTTATGTCTTAGCAATGTGAAATATGCTTTTACACCGTTTGACGTGATAGATGTCTACTTCTCTCTTAACTCTTTCTCGGAGTGATAAGGAAATGTGAGAATCGATTTGTTTATATAGGATTTGATATAGAGGACGTATTTCACATTAGGTTTGGTAGTCAAATATTGTTTTATAATTCTCATATTCAAAGGTCTAAATTTGATTAATTAGTTTATGTTTGGTTTGCATTAAAAAATACGTGACTCTTGATGTTATTTCAATATACTTATAATATGTTTTAATAAATAATAATAATAATAAATTTAGGATTATATATTAATTACTTATGTGAGAGATTATAAAATTCAAATAAAAATATAAAAATATAAATAATTAAAAATTAAAAAATTTATTTTGTCTACACTTTTAACTTAAAATCAAAAAAATTACGGATTTTAACTTAAAAGTAAAGTCGAAGCATTGAAATAATTTTTCGGGACATTTTTCTCTATTACAAATTGGTCGTATTAGTAAGGTCGTACTAGTTTATGTGGTCTCATAAGAACCACAACTCTTTGCAATATAACCCTTTGGATTATCCTCAAACTTTTATACTCTACTTCGTAAATATATTTAATCAATGAAATTTTTATTTTTTGAAAAAATATATGTATGACTTAAACATTGATTTCATTCTAATTTTTCATTTAATATAGGACATCCTATTAGTAATTCGACCAAATTAATTTATCAAATTATAATATTATTGTTCAATTTTTGCATATGCGCAAAAAAAATATTATTTTTAAGAGAAAAAATTTGCATCGAATATAAAAATATATTCTGACTTTCTTGTAATTTAATGGAAAAGAAGATTAATTAGTTTGAAAAGAACATGGAAACGCTCGACACTTTTTCTTTCAAGTACATCAAGGAAACATCTTTACTTTTCAAACATGCATTTACTCTTCCGCTGAATTAAGGGCATTGAGGCTTGAACCTTTACAAGTACAAAAAGAAACAGCCAGTAATGAAAGGAGAAGTCATCGTTGAGATATGTGGCTGTGGTTTTACTTTAAACAAGAACCACACCGTACGTAGTTTGTTGGTTTGGATATGTACGTGTACGTGTACGTGTCTCATGCACTAGTTTGTCGAGGCGTCAATTTATTCCTATGGGCGCAACTTGTAACACTAGTTGCGCATTAAAATCTTCGTCCACTGAATGTTCTTCCAAGTACTCTAACGACATTGATCATCATTTGCAACATTAGCTTTCTCAGCAAATTTTGTAATAATTAGGCACTTTTTTAGATCTCTCCACTAGTGATGTCATTTTATAATACAATTGTTGGGATGTTAATTGTGAATAATAATCCTACGTTAGAAAAAGATAAAATTAATAAATAACATATAAGTGAAAATGATCTATAAACTTAATGTCTTAAAATTTTAGGTTGAAGTTTAGTTTCAAAGCCTAAGAGTCTTTCCTTCACTACGTCCAAATGAAGATATCTCATGAAAGTAGGCTTCTCATATCTAACAAGTAGTATTAGAGCTGATCGTTCTGTAAGGAACGAGTATGGAAACGGTAGTCAGATCTCATAGTTGCCTCCTTACAAAGAAGAACAAGGAGACTCTTGGTGGAAGTAGACTAGTGGAGTAAAAGGACTCTTGGTGATATCATATACTCGAATTATTAAGAAAAAGACAGAAAAAAAAGGCTTTTGCTAAAAGAGAAGCCCAAGCCCAATGTAGAAGATCACAATTGAAAGGAAAATTGTTAGGATGTCAAGTGTGAATCGCAATTTCACATTAGAAATAGATGAAACTAGTAAAGGATATATAAGTAAAAATGACTTATAAAACTAATGCCATAATATTTTGAGTTGAAGTGTGATGTCAAAGCTCTTGAGTATATTGTCTCACTGGATCCATGATGAAGATCTCCCGTAAAAGTAGGCTTTCTAAATCGAACAACAATAATACTTAGTAGAAATCTTATTAATATGTCAGATCTGGATAAGTCTAATAGTATGCAGTTTTATTATTAAAGAAAGATGGTTTTCAAATGACCGTTTATCATTTTATGAACCTTAATTTACTTGATTTGAAGTATTTGAACAAAACTTACCGTTAGGCTGATAGGTAGCTTAATTAAGTTATTAATTCAAATAATAAATTTCAAGTTTACGTAACTACTTCAAAAATTAACTCTTTAT
>JANZXP010000195.1:4505644-4532443 GCA_027576715.1 Erythroxylum flavicans | reverse complement strand
GACATTGATCATCATTTGCAACATTAGCTTTCTCAGCAAATTTTGTAATAATTAGGCACTTTTTTAGATCTCTCCACCAGTGATGTCATTTTATATTACAATTGTTGGGATGTTAAATGTGAGTAAAAATCTTACGTTGGAAAAAAATGAAGTTAATAAAGGACATATAAATAAAAATGACCTATAAACTTAATGTTTTAAAATTTTGGGTTGAAGTGTATTGTCAAAGCTTATGAGTATGTTCCTTTACTACATCCAAATGAAGATCTATCATGAGAATAAGCTTCTTAGATCTAACAAGTAGTATCAAAGTTGATAGTTCTGTAAGGGATAAGTATGGAAACGATAATCAGATCTCGTGGTTGTCTCCCTACAGAGAAGGACAAAGAGACTCTTGGTGGAAGTAGACAAGTGGAATAAAAAGGCTCTTGGTGATATCATATACTCGAGTTGCTAAGAAAAAGACAGAAAAAAGGCTTTTGCTCAAAGAGAAGCCGAAGCCTAATGTAAAAGATCACAGTTGAAAGGGAAATTATTGGGATGTCAAGTGTGAATAGAAATTTTATATTAGAAAGAGATGGAACTAGTGAAGGATAAATAAGTAAAAATGACTGATAAACCTAATGCCTTAGTATTTTGGGTTGAAGTATGGTGTCAAAGCTCATGAATATGTTCCCTCACTGAGTCCATGATGACGATCTCCCATAAAAGTAGGCTCTCCAAATCGAACAACAATAACATTTAGTAGAAATCTTGTTGATATGTCAAATCTGGATAAGTCTAATAGTATACAGCTTTATTGTTAAAAGAAAGATAGTTTTTAAATGACCGGTTATCATTTTATGAACCTTAATTTACTTGATTTGAAGTATTTGAACAAAGCTTACCGTTAGGCTGATAGGTAGCTTAATTAAGTTATTAATTCAAATAATAAATTTCAAGTTTACGTAAATACTTCAAAAATTAACTCTTTATTTTTATGCATTGTATCAAAATTTGATTTTTAAAACAAAGTGTTGATAATTCAATTATTTCGAAGAGGGCGCAGAAAAGAAGGAATGGTTCTATGGAACCCTTTGACATGCGTACCTAAAGCATTAAGTCGGTGTTCAATCGTTAACATTATTGATCTAGCCGTGACCTATTCATACAAGTCAAATTTAGTTATCGTATTATATACATATAAATCAAATTTAAAACGATAAATATAAATCAAAAAAATTTATTTATCGCATAATTAATTTCATTGCCAAAACTGTACGATTAGTTTCATAAATTAATATCCAAATACAAAAATATAGAGACGACTCAATCACAAACGTCAATTAGTGATTACACAGCAGAAACCAGAATATTACGCAATCTTAATACATTATTCTGGTCAATACACAAAGCCTCTGCATACTATACACACACAACGCCAGCTTTGGCTTTCTTGACCGTTTAACCAAGTATGAATGACGAGAAGAAATTTGACCCAACAACTTTGGTCATTGATCAAGGAAAAGAAACATAGCCGGAGCTTAACTGCATCGTTTTCTCCGGTTCAGTTCAGCATTAATTTAGTCCCTTAACTTCTATATAGATAATGGTACGTTTAATATTGTCTTTACGATAGAATCCGGTTGAGTATGCTTTTCTTTTCTTCCTTACGCATGTCCGAATGGAAGTTACCGTATTAAAAAACAATGTCAACCCCACATTTTTATATGGTAGAATTATGTCGGCGATGACATATAATATAAGCTATCTAGGAATTAAACATATATTTTATAATTGAGAAAACTTTATAAATTGTCCAAGATAATGTAAGAAACTGGGCTGTTGCTGTTGTAGAAACTTAAGAATAGAGTGCTTGTTTTGGGCTTGAAACAGAAGGTTCTGCATCTGCAAAGTAAGGGTAAGAGCAGCAATTGTCGGCAGTACTTGGGTTATTTTTTTGAAAATTAATATATCTAAATTTTAAAAATGAGATAATTTAATCCAAAAAATTTTTCCCTTAATTAATATTTTATTCAAATGATTGATAAAATATGTAAAAATTAATATTTTAAAAATAAATAATTTTAGTTTTTATATTATTTTTGAATACTTAATATATTGCTGTATTTTTTAATGCATAATTACCAATGTATTTATCACATGAGACTTAAAAATTCTGTTATCAAAGATAAAGAGTTATATGGTCTCTTTAAATATCAATTTTCATGTATTTCGTCAATAACATCACTAAAATATTAACAAAATTAAAATTTTAAATTGATTTATTTAATTTTAAAAAATTTTAAAACTTATTACGAAGTTTCTAAAAAAATTAAACATTGAAATTAAGAAATAAAATATTTGTTCAAATTTCAGATCAAGAAATTCAAGAACTGTACATAATAGAATTAACAATTCATGAATAGAGAGTAGTATATACATGACTTAACAATTCTGATTTTGCTTTTCTGTTTATGGAGCCTCATAAAGGGAAGGCAAATAGACAGAAAATGCAAGGGACGTACTTAAAATGAAACCCAACTGCTCAGAAAGAACAAAATGATGTCTCTTCGACTTGGGCACGTTTTGCAAGCTAACAGCTACGTGTCTAGTTCGTACAAATGGTGGACAATGTCCAATCCCATTATATTTCATATCACTGTTCTTTTGGTTAAAGAAGGTGCTCTATGTCTAATAATTACTCTTCTTTTGGTTAAACACGCCTAAAATTTTGTGGATAGTGCTTGAATGTTGCTGGATAGCCAAACCAATGTTCTGTTCCATCGAGTGCTTTTGTAAATTCATGTCTAATCATCCAAACAGCGAGAATAGCGAAAGACTATTCATGTCCTTTTGAGAAGGCATTCATGCCTAGTGTCGGCCACCTGCTTATTTACCTGTGGCTGGCTGTGGAGCTTGATGGCATAATCCAGACTTTGCATGCTGGCCAAATTAGTACGACCATAACTATCAAGTACCGTGTCTCATGCAATTTGATTGCGCATTATCATTCCACTTTAGATCAACATATATAATTGGAATATGGATATCATGTAAAGAAGAAGAACAAAATCTGATAACGTATGATCTGCCACTTTCCCCTCCATGCAACTTTTGCTCTTCTCTTTTTCCTTATATATATATGCAATTACAATGGGTCGGACTCTATAAACTTTTATAATCGCGTGTTTGTAAATTGGATATATTTCGTGTAAAGATTTTTCAAAAAGAGCAAATATTGATTAATTTGGATAAACTTTACCTTTTGGATATTAATATTATTCATGTTGATTAACACTTAAGGAATTGCGACATCCAAAAAGAACATGTCTTTGGAAAAAGCAACCGATATCTTTCGGTTTACTTTTAGTGTTCCATCACAACAGTAACTTAACACATACGAACAGTTCAGTTCCCTTGCATGCTCATCCATCAAAGACAAGCCCATGTGTATGTTCTTATGTTAATTACTATTAGAAAACCACTAATCTATTTGTTGCTCTTGAACATTTACTTTTCGATACATTTCTCTAAAGGATATGCTTATGTGAAGAATGTTCCGTCACTAAGAAAGCTCAACATTGTTTTTAAGTTATGCTCGAAAGCACTGAGAAGAAGCGGTGAAGTTCGTTTTAAGTGGTAAGTTTGTTCTCTAACGTCAGCAAACAAGAATAAACGTTTCTAAAAGGGGGGAAAAAGGTGAACTTGATGAAGATTGTTAGACTTAATATTGGTACGGTACTAGGGATGGAAGTAGCCAAAGATCCGATCAAAGATTTGTTCTCTGATTATGAAAGTTGGGTTGAGAAGATTCAAATCGTAATACAAAATTAAAACTAAGCTCAATGGGGTGTGGAACCGAATATGATGTCTTTGTGGACAAAGCACACCGTCTTGTTTGGGCTTAAAGCATCACGTAAATTGTACGCCTTGAATGCTTTTTTCTTTATTTGCAATACTATCTTTTTGAATGAAAGTTTCCACGGTTGAAATTCCATGTACGGAAATCGTATTAAATATTGTTAATTGAGAAAAAATTAGACGACGTGTAACCCAAGGAAGAATATTCCTTATAAATTAGTGGCTAAGCACCTATGCTCTAAGTACCTTAATGTGCCAAATGAGAAATAATGTTGAAATAAGCTCTGTGATGCGAAAATTCGTTCACTCGGAATACTATTATATAGGTGAATAGAGAATGACCGATTATGCTAAAAAATTACATAAAGTAAATTTACAGGGAAGACTAAATATGTCACAAACGGTCTCACTTAAAATTAACATCTTTAGACAGAATTTTTCTAGATATATTATTTAATAATATAATAATTTACTAGAATTATACTCGACAATAACTATTAAATAAAAAATAAAGTATATCAGAATTTAATGAAATTGGCTAATTATTATTTTACTTTTTAAATTTTACCTTAAGAAAAGATTGACAATTATTTTGAGATGATTAAAAATAACTCTCTTGAGTCCCTTGTATTAGTTTAGTGTAATTATGATTTAGTTATTGAACTACTTTACTGAAAATTTAGACACTAATTAGTAAGGGCGGAGATTAACCTTATTTTCGATTCTATCTGAATTAAAAACTACCGGATAATGTATTATGGAATATATATGTTTTGGCATTGAACGGTCATCAATGCACAGGAAACTGATATTTATGCATAAAAATGAGGTCCGACAACGAGATAAAGGGGCATCAGAATTATTCATGATTGGAAAACAGTCTGGAGGATAAAGTTTGAAAGCAACAGACCAGCCCTCAGAAGTCTGATCGTTGGAATATTAACTGAGACAGACAGGATCTGTATCCGTAAATTGTAATTCGGTCGATCACCATTCACCAATCGAAAAAGATGTAGTGACCCTAGCCTGCCCTACTCAGTCACTACGTGGAAGCAACTCACAATTCCTACGATCAGGGAATAGGGATCTACTCTTGATTCTTTCTCCGCATGCAGCTGGCTACCAATAGCCCGTACGCGGTGGGTCTGCCTGAGCCTGACTTTTACATGACTAAACCGGCAGATCCAATCACCGCTGATGGGAGGCGATAATCTAATTTTATTTTAATAATTTTAAATAATTAGATAACACATCCAAAATATTATTTCAAAATTTTTACCAATTTTTAGATTAAATTTTAAATATTTTTATAGTTTAGGATACTCAAATAATATCCTTTACTTAATACTATAAATTTAGTAATGGAAAAGTAAAATTTTTAATACTTATTATTAAATTGTATAAGACTCTATAATTTAACTATATTTTAATTAAATAAAGGTTAAAATATCATGTTATTAATTGTTATAAGTGTTTCCTCCTCAATCAAAATGACACACCTGTCCTGGACGACGGGGAAAGGTAGAGAGAAAAACACGGCTCAATCCCAGAATCGACCAGACCAACTGCGGCCACACAGGCGTCGGAGTCCGACCACCCGATTGCCCACGCGTTGTGTTCCTATTCGCTGTATCGGCTGCCATTTAATAAATTAACGAAGTTCAAAAAAGAAAAGCTTGCAGCATATTCTTCTGTTTTTCTTTATGCCTTTCTTTACTTGTGTTCTGTGCCACCAAATGGATCATCCAATCAATGTAATGATGAGGAGAGGAGATCTCGCGGAGATTGAGAATGCTAATAAAGATGATTGTTTCAATCAAAATTTCTGTTTTAATTATTTTATTAAATTTTATTAAAATATTTATATAAAATTTATTAAATATATAAATAAAATTTAATAAAATATGATAAAAATATTATAATCAATTCAGCAGATCTAATCCATGCTACGGTCTTCGTTATAAAGGAGGAGAATCAGCATCGTCTCCTTTAGTGAACTCTCACACTCTTCTTTAATTTTTCTTGTCTGGAGAAATTATAATTTCTTTATTATGGGAAAGTATATCTAAAAGGAAGGCCACCTTGCTGACGTACTTGGAAAGCCATTACTTTTAGATAAAGATGAATTTTGTTCCAACAAAGACATGTTTTCCTTTTTCGTGTGCGTCCAATGTCCATTGATTGGACAGCTAAGCTTTATTGCTCAACAATATTTACATAATATATATATAATGTATTTCCAAAAGTTATGCTTTAATGAATAATTATAATTTTTATTTTAAACAATATTATAAATTTTTAATTTTAAAAATATTTATCAAAAAATTTAAATTTTTTCTAAATACATCTTTATCTAGGTCATCTACAAAATTACCGGGTGCATGTATATGCCAAATCAGTCAAAATAAGTTTTCATGACTTGATCGAGAGCTTCTGGAAACCCATGACCTTGTTGTTGTCCGGATCAAGTCACATCGACAACCCAATCTGCCCAGATTTTCCAAAGGCTTGGGTCATTGGACCCACTCGAAACCGATTTGAATTGAGGTGTGAGCTCAGGACCCCAGGTTCTCATTATTCTCATTTGTTTATTTTTAATTTAAAATGATATAACATGATGATATTTTAAAATTATAAATAAACAAAAATTAATAAAACATAACAAAAAGGATATGTGATAATTAAACAACAATTCATGACTAACTGTTAGTTTTTAAAATATACAAATTATAAGAAAAAGTCAAACTTTAAAAATATATTATAACTAATTTAATAAATATTTTTGAAACTATTTTTTTCATTAAAATTCAAAAGTGTAGAAATCTTTATTCCCTACCAAAAAGTAAATGTTTCTTTGTGCCATGGGACGCTGGTCAAGAACACTTATTAAAAAAACGCATAATCCGAACAACTAGGAATCATTGTTCGATCATTAATTTAAAGAGTTTGTCATCAATTAATGTCTTATTATTAAATTATGATTTCGTTTTTAAACATAAACGTGTCACCAATAACTTTAGCCTTATGGTGGTCATATCGACAGCTTTGGATGTCCCACTTCAAAGTGACGACCATCTTTACGTGAAAGGGAGAAACTATTTTTTTTTCCCTATGATTTGTATGATAAAATATTGAAGGAGAATTTCATGAAAATGTCATTTTTAAGAATCACAAAATTAGAAATTAATTTGTAATTATAACAAAAATAATATTGCCTTTTATCTAATTTTATTTGTGTAATTTTGAATTAAAAATGTTCAAAATTTAGGAAAAATACTAAAATTAAAATATATTTGAACCCACCGAGGTCAGAGATAAACCCTATTTCTTTCTCTCCTTATCTCGCAAAGTTTAGGCTCTGGACCGACTTGTTCCTATCATTGTGTATTTAGCATCCTATATATCTTATAAAAGATCTTCAGCTTATGTAATCAAGACCAAAAGGTCCAAAATAGCAGAAAGGAGGCCATGCATGCAACAGCAATACCCTTTGCCTTTTATATTTATATATTGCGGTCCAATAAGTGACAAATCACGCAATGCAATTCCCACTTAACCTTTTTCCTTTGTCTGCACCATTCATTCAACTGAAGTTGCTCTCCATTATCAAGCTTTTAATCAAAAGAACATACTTTTTTTCCCTTTGGGGAATGGTTCTATTGCGTTAGTGGCATAAGATCGGGGAATCCACCTTCCATGAAGCTATATCTAGCTGTGTCTCCAACAAAACTAGTCTACTTGAAATTCGTTTTAATGGATGCTTACATATTATCATGCATTTACTTTGTTTTATTCATGACTATTTTCAAATTTGGTGACGGATATAAGGATGCTCCATTGAATGTACAATCTTACTAAAAGATATAAAGTCAAGAATGTAATAGTAAGAGATAAATTAAAAGTAGCTAATATTTTTGACAAATTAAGAGAGAAAAGACTTAAGTGATTTGTACGTGTTAAGAGGAGATACTCAGACACTCCAGTGAAAAGATGCGAGACAATCGTATTTAGAGATTATAAGAGAAAAAAATGGAGGCTTAACAGGAATTGGGAGGATGTGATCAAAAATGATATGACAATGTTGAAACTTACTGAAGACATGATTCGTAATAAACAACTTTAGTGATTAGGGTTCAGATAAAAGATCCTTTGTAAAGAGCCCCTTGTAGTTCCTATTAGTCTTTTAACTCTTTCCTCTTATAGTTAGCCTAAACTTGTAAGTACTTATCTCTTAAGGATTTAGTCTAAGCTTGCTTTAGTAGTAGTAGTAGTAGTAGTAGTAGTAGTAGTAGTAGTAGTAGTAGTAGTAGTAGTAGTAGTAGTAGTAGCTGTTGTTATTGTTGTAGTAATAATAGGAGAAGGAGGAGGAGGAGAAGGAGGAGTAGTAGTAGTAGTAATAATTGTTGTTGTAGTAGTTGCAGTAGTAGGAGAGTACTAGTAGTAGTAGTAGCAGCAGCAATAGTAGTAGTAGGAGTAATAGTAGTAATAGGAGGAGGAGGAGTAGTAGTAGGAGTAGTAATAGAGGAGTAGTAGTAGCAAGAGTAGTAGTAGTAGTAGGAGTAGTAGTAGGTAGTAAGTAGTAAGTAGTAATAGTAGTAGCAGTAGCAGCAGCAGCAACAGTAGTAGTAGTCGTAGTAGTAGTTGTTGTGGTAGTAGTCGTAGTAGTAGTAGTCGTAGTAGTAGTGGTAATAGTAGTAGTAGTTGTTGTTGTTGTGGTGGTAGTAATTGTCGTAGTAGTATTAGTAGTAGTGGTAGTAGTAGTAGTTGTTGTGGTAGTCGTCATCGTAATAGTAGTAGTAGTGGTGATGGTGGTGGTAATGGTAGTAGTGGTGGTGGTAGTAGTAGTAGTAGTAGTAATCGTAGTAATAGTAGTAGCAATAATAGTAGTAATAACAGTAGTCGTAGTGGTAGTTACAGTAGTCATAGTCATAGTAGTGATAATAATAGTAGTGCTAGTGATAGTGATAGCAGTAATGATAGTGGTAGTGGTAATGGTAATAGTGGTGGTGGTAGTGGTAGTAGTAGCAGCAGCAGTCGTAGTATTAGTGTTAGTAGTGGTGGTAGTAGTAGTAACAATAACAATAATAGTAATATTGGTATTTGTAGTAATTGTTGTTATTGTTCTACTAGTAGTAGTAATAGTACTGGCAATAATACTAGCAGTAACAGCAGCAGCAGTAGTTGTTGTTGATGTAGTAATAGTAATAGTTAGATTAGTTTATCTATTTATTTATTTGTAATTTGTATTTTTATGTTTTAATTTTAATTCTTTAATTAAATTAATTAATTAATTTTAATTTTTAATTTAATTTATTTTTCTTCTTTTTATATGGGCCATTTAAAAATAACTTTTTTATTAGTTAGAAGTAAGGTTGCATACTATTAAAACTTTCCAAATCCGGTATATTAATTAGCGAAATTTTCTATCGGCTACTGTTGACGCTGCTATAGTTTTGCTTGCACATATTTTGATTTTTTTTTTCTCGTGCAACTTTAATCATTTTATGCACGAGTGTTTAAGAGAAAACCGGAAAATAAAACTTCCAGTTAAGGTTAATTCCTCAATATGAAGAAATGTCAAAAATCTGTGTCCTTAGTTTAGATAAAAATCCTACAAACATTTGTACAATACACCAATTTTTAAAACATCTTTCTCTACCTTTTTAAATTACTTATGGTTTGTCTGAATATCAATTGTATCATACATACATAACGAGTGACATACTCGAGAAAACGAACACTTAAAATGACTAACAAGTGACAAGACCAAATTCATATCTATTTAAAATGAGTAGCAGGAAGCCAGTTCATGTTCTTGGAAGTGGTACGTTCACATGTACAACTGCCAGTCTGCTTGCTGCAAGATGCAAGGCAAGTTGCGAACAGAGATTCCAAGTGAAATGATAAGCCGTTTCAAGGCCTAATAAAAACACCCTTTCTACTCATACATGATTGAAGCTGAAAGCTTGTTGGGACTTGTACCCTTAACTTCATCTAATGTCTGTATAGTGTATGCCTATTTCTCATATTATTACTTCTTTTCTTTCAATACTTTTAAATAAATTATTTGATGCCTTCCATTAGAAAATTCACATTGGTATTGAAGAAAATAATTATTAAAAAAAAATAAGTCGTCATAGTAGTTCCACATACATTGCATGATAATCCTCTTTGGTGAATAACAGAAGTCGCAGAGACTCCAAGTGGAAGAAAAAGCCACTAGAGTACCAAATGGGGAGGCTCAGATTGAGCAAAACCAGCGAATCATGTATATTTATCGTGGGTTTTGGTTTCTTCTTCTTCTTCTTCTTAACCTATATGTGTCATATGTATATGTAAGCTTATGGACTGCATTGTTTTTTTATATGGAAAACAAAGCACAGCCTCTCCTACTAGATATCCAACATACATGTATTGTTTGTCCACTTTTTTATTGTGAGAAGATGATAAGAGCCTCTCTACTAGACAATCCAACACCTCCAATTGTGCCCATTTTCTTTCTCCATCTTTCGCTAGTGCAAGTGGGAATCGCTGCCAGTTTTGCTTGGCTTGTTATGCAAAAAAAAAAAGAAAAATTAGTAATTAACAAAATAAAATAACGATAAAGCATAGTGGACGTGACAGAACCATATGCTCTTCCACTTTACCTAATGCCTGGTCTCCCTTTTTATGACATTTGTTTATACGAAAAGAAGCTTAGCAAATGGTAACATTGAAGGAAGTTTCCAGCTGATCATATATGTGTCCAATTCCTATTTGCTAAAGCTCTTGTGCGTCCTTTTGAGATGCCGTTTTATATGTGGCATTTGTTAGATAGACTACAATGGGCTAACTAACTTAGCTTTGTCAGATAAAATTTTGCTTTTCAGTACATGTTTTCCTTGATGAGCAAATTAATACCAAACTTTATGAGAAGAATAATTGTCTGTCCATGGATATTTTTGAGCTTTGACAAATTGGTAATGTATTGATTTTCCTAGTACCAAAGGAATCTTCAGCAATATTCCTATCCTTGTAAATAGCGGTTCTACTTCTTTCTCTCACTACCATGTCGTAAATTATATTCTACAAATGTATTTTGTGAAACAAATTGGAAGTTAATTGAGGTAACAACGTATTTCACTATAACAAAAACAGACTAATTGAGACAAAATTTTTGGTGAAGATTTACAAATCATCACTAAAAATAAACTTTTGGTGACAAATTGTTCATTCGTTACAGAAAGTTTACGTATTTTCAAGGTTTTATGTAATCGTCACTAAAGAAGTATATTTTAAGACAGTTTTCTCTAATAGTTGCAAATGGATTAACATTTAGCGACGTCTTGCTGAATTTGTCGCCAGTATTGGAGCTTTTTGTGACAATTATCGTTGGTTATCATCAAAAGTTGATTTTTTGGCAACAAAATTGCAATTTCATCACAAAAGTTAAGATTTCATATCCTATGTTTTTCTATAGAGAATTTTGATAAATTTTTGTGTGTGATAGTATTCTGAAAAATAATCATGTTGAAAGATAATGTTTTAATGATATATATGCTTAATAATCCTAAGGTTAATTATAATTGGCATTTTTATGATTTTTCGTATATTTTCATTTGCTTTCTTTATATTTTTGTTTAAATAGCTAATTCATTCAAGCTCTATAAATACAAATGGTTCTTTAATAATGTCTATTGTACATAATACTACACCTCCTTTCATACACAAAGAATGGAGTATCTAAAAATTGTAAAATTTTTGCAAAGTTTTAAGGGCATCTCCAACACATTCCTCTAAAATAGAGTAGGGTTTCTTCAATTTTAGAGATGTTATAGTGCTTTTCGCTCTAACTCACAACTCTATCTTTCACACCAAAAAAAATATTCTCATCATATTCTTTTTTACTTTTCATTTTTTATTATTAAATTAATTTAAAAAATTAACTCAACTTTATTTTTTCGTGTACATTTTTATTCACAATATTATTGTTGTTATATTTTTGTGTTAATAAATAATAAATAATAAAATTCTAATTTGTTATTTGATAATACTAAATCAAATAATATATGAGATATATTGCACTAATTCATATTATTTAAATATATTAAATGACAATATAATTAAGTAATATTAAACATCAAATTTTATTGAATTTCATAAATCAAAAACATTTTGACATAAAAAAAGGTACAGAACATTCATTATACCAAAAAAAGGCACATCTTATTAAAATTTTCGATTATGTATTAATAGTTAATTATATTTTGCTTATATTTTTATTAATTTAGTTCTACTGCTAGAACATTAATATTTATGTATGTGAGTTTTAATTTAGTTTATCTTTGTTTGTAATTTATTATGTTATTCAACTATTAATATCAATGTATTTATGGTTTACTTATTTGGTGTTTTCTAATGTATTTTTTAAATTATTTATTTAAAATATTTATTCATAGGTAAATAATTATAAAGTTATTAACATATAATGAAAATATTTATAAACATGAGACTCAACCTTAAGATTACTATAAAGTTATAATTACTTAAATAAACATATAATCAAAATATTGGAATATTGTTTAAATAACAAAATAAGGAATGAAAGAATTAAAAAAGAATGAATGAATGAGAAAAGAAAGAAAAAGTTGAAAGAGAAAAAAAGAGTTAGAAAATTGGAAAAAAAGAAAAAAAAACATGAACAATAATAGAGAGATGCTACAATGCCACACCATATGGCCCTATAGCATCTCTCCAAAATAGAGGAAAAATTGCAAGTGGATTGAAGTTGATTTTTCCTCCATTATGGTATTTTTCCTCCATTTTGGAGATGCATTGGAGTTGGTCTAAATATATTGTTGACAAACACATGCATGAGATGTAATTTAAATTTTGAAAAATAATTATTTTTTAGACATAAAAAGATAAACATATCTAAAATTTTAATTTTCATAAGATCAAAATATCATAAATTTAAGTTTACTACTATTCTTAATTATTAATACTTATTGATAATAAAGTAATAATACATATGAGTATTAAAATACGATAAACAATTTAATATAATGATATATGGTATATAAGTACTACAAGATGTTAAATAGAAGTTCAATAATTCTTACAGACAAAATAATAAACAAAGTTTCACGCCTAATATTCCATTGAAAAGGATAAGAAATAAAAATTTTTTGAATTCTAGGTGACATTAGAGTTGGTAGAAAAGGTAATAGAGCTTCCAATGTTTAGATTCCTGAGAAGGCTCCTTGCATGTTCCAAGCCATTAATTGAATAGTTAAAAATCTTCTCTCAGGATCTGGTGAATTAATATCCTCTTCCAACAACTTCTTTACTTTAATTAAATCAAACTCAGTATATATGACGATATTAGATGAACTGCACGTACTAAGCATTTCAGCTAATGAACAAACATTACAAAACAATCAAAGCTAAATCAAATGTATTAGGAACCCAAATTCGAAAATATGCATACCCGACTAATAAACTCCATTGTCATCACAATGAACAGACATAATTTTTGCAATCGACCACCGTTCCAAAACAACTAATTTCTCTAATCGTGTACGGACCATCAGGACATTGTCATCACCTTCATTTCCATCTATGTTTTCTTGAAGATTCGAGGAAGCTTAACATAACATATAGTATATACAATCAGATGTTCATATAGTAGCTTCATAACAAAAAATGAGATAAAAATAATAAAGAAAGAGAGGTAATTCGGATGATACTAAAAACCTTGAAGAAGAAGATCAAACATGGAAGGCAAGGGGTGATTAGTATTTGATGAGGACATTTGTTCTGCATCGATTTGTTCTTCATTGGGGAGAATTTTGCCATATTCCTCCTAGTTGAATATGAACCAATATTCCCCCATTATTTTTTGATGTTATAGTGCATTTGGTAACTCACTTACCATACGAAAGAAAACTTTATGAACTAGTTTAATTTTGATGGATGTTTCTCATTAAAAGGTAATTTATATTAACTTGTACTTTTTTAAAAAGTTATTAGTTAGTAACAATTGTTAATGTTTTATATTTTGTTTAGGTTTTTATGTTCTCTTAAGCGTTATATACGTAATAGAGCTCAACATGAAGGGTTTATTGGAGACGGTTATATAGCAAATTAGTGCTTGACATTTTGTTCGATGTACTTAAATGACGTCAAGACAAGATTTAATAGACAAAAACATAACTTTAATTTTGATCAAGATGGTGACTTGTTAGTTTTCTCCTAAAAAGTAAGGCCACTTAGTGTCAGAAAATATGTGGAGTTAACTAAAGACAAATTCGAAATTGCCATTGGTATATTTTAAACAGTTGCGAGGAAGTCGATATATATAAAAAGTATTTATATTACTTTTCATTCAAATTTTCATTTTTAAATTTTGTGATTCAATCTATATTTTCTGATTTCTACTTACTTTTTTAAAATAAAGAACATAAAGATTCGATTCGAAGCAAAGGGATTGTTAATATTGAAGAAAGACATAAGATTAAGTTCTCATCATGGTTTAAGACTCAAGTAAGCTATATATTGATGGAATATTATGAACTTATGACAATTTGTATCTCAGATTAAGTTCTAATTATATTTTGTCTTACAGATGATGCGGTTACATAACCGTAACATGCAAAAGGTGACAAAAATGTTATATTCTTTGGCATGTGAGCCTCATATGTGTAGCAAAAAATGTGCAAGTTGTATTTTTAATGAAGTTAGATTTTATATACAAGATCGAGATAGTTGATTTAGAAGCCAAAATTGTGGGATTATTATTAAGGAATGTCATGACAACGATTTTATTAACTTCTACAATGTCATCTTTGATATAATAAAGTTGCACTACATCAAGGATAAAAATGTTATTTTATTTTAAGTGCAAATGATTTAATTTTGGTGACATAAAAGTTAATGGCAATATTATTATAATCAATGTTAGTAAGACATGGTATGATAATGACCCTTTTGTCCTTGTACGTCAAGTGAAACAAGTATTCTACCTCAACGATATTGTATTAGGCAGTAATTGAAAAGTTGTCCAAAAGTTTCAACATCGAAATCTCCACAATTTTTGTGAAAAGTATAATGGTCTAATGGGTGAGGATGGTGATTACCTACGTTTACAGTAACGTAGTTAATAACATTTAGCCAAGAAAACTAAGCGTACCAAAATATCATTGGCAACAATTTGTTGTATAGTCGTGTAGCTCTTTTAGCTACATATTCAACTCATAGTAAAAAATAATTGAGGACAATTTGGCAAAAAAGTCGTTTATAGTATTTTGCTATTGGAATTTTGTGACAAGTTGGACGACAATTTAATATCGTTGCTAAATATTATTAACGACAAAATAAGCCCCTTCTGTTATAATGTTTAGACTTGAATCTTTTTTAGTTTGTATGCATGCAACTGTTTTGTTTATTTATAATCCAATCTTAGAATTTTTATTATTATAGTTGAGTTAAAATTTTCACTTTACAACTTTTGATCCTTCTATCATTTTAAAATCAATTTATGATTGATAAATTGGTTTAGAATTTAGTTGTAAAAAAAAGAACAATATTTTATTAAGATTACGAAAAATCGATTGTACTTAAAAAAACTAAAAAAGAATTTGCAAAAGCTGATAAAATCTTTGAGAACTCATTCGAGAGAAGGTCATCAATTATACAAAACTTTTCCTTTGCATTTTAGAAAAAGATTGTTTCCGCCCTTGCTCTGGCCTCTTCCATGCTTGAATGCATGCTTCATCTCTTTGTCAGTCACTCCCTCCTCTCTCACTCACTGCGAAGTCTAACTACTCACTCCTCTAGCTCTTCCTTAAAAATTAGTCGAATTTTACCATTGGACTATCCGTGATTTAAACTCGTGACTCTCTTATCACAAAGAAATAACCTTACCGGCTTCCAAGACTTAATAATACTCAATTATTGTTATACTTTATGGGGCATTTTTTTACGTAAACAATCGAAATAAAAAACGAAAAAAGCAGAAGTGGGTCGGTCACTTGATTAAATAATGCAAAAAGATCGATGAAAGATAGTTTGGACTGACGACTGAACTTTATATGTTTTCAGATCATTAAGTTAAGAAGGTGAACCCATGGATGCATGAAGCTTTCTCTTTGTCAAACGTTTTATATTTCATTTCTGTGCTTAGAATATGCTAATGACGTTTCCCATTTACATTAACATAATTAAAGTCACTTTTCAATTGTTGGATTGTAGTAACTTGCCGTCAATTGAGCACACAATTTGTAGTTAACAAGTCTATAATCCCACTCATACCCACATTTCACCAATCCAAATGCTCTATTTTTTGTTTTTAATGTTAGCATATTCATAACTTTTGATTCCAAACCCAAAAGGTTATATAAAATATATTTTTTATTTTTTAATCAAAGAACCTTTTTAATAATATTTAAAAATTGATTAATCTTGTCTTGATCTTTTGAAACTTTTTTCTCATGAAAGTAAGCAAACTCGTCATCTCATCATGTTAAATTGAAGTTAATAAACTCTAAGAAAAATAAGTTTTTCCTTAGGAACTGCCTTCAAGGCTTTAACTCCATGGATTAGTAAATAAATAATTATGTAATAGAAATGGAATTAACAACAAAAGCAACGTCGTGATTAAACAAAGAAAGAAAAATAAAGCACATCCTACAAAAGCTATTTGAAGGGATAAGGTTAGCAATTGCAAAGCATGCACTACTCCAGCAAAGAGAAATTCCAAAGCTATATATGTGACCTAATGCAAGCAAATGGACATTTATTCTAATCCAAACTCCTCCCTTCATTAGCTAATCCAACTTCTATATATAGGTCAAACACAATCAACTATGCTTTAAATCTGTATTAACTTACAATGGTGTAGCTTTTATTTTTGGTTAGACAAAATATGACAAAAGTTACTTTGGTGTCGATGGTCATTATATTGTTTAGCTTTTGATCAAGGTCGGTCCTTATATAATTATACATCTTATGGCTAATCTATAGATAACCTTTAGACCTACCTATACGTCTATACTTTAGTAGGATGACAAAATCTCCACAAAGAATAGATAACTAATAGTGGACCACGGCGAATCCATACAATTCACAAGCTCCTGTCTCTAATTGGACGCCATTAGTTCTATTACGACTTGAAATATCAAAATGAACATTTCCTTATAAATGGGAATATTAGAACTTTAGCTTAAATAATAAGAGTATTAAATAGTTCTTCCGACCTAGAAAGCAAGATAATTCGTTCCTCCATTCCTCTTTACTTTTTGACGGTTGGTGTTCTCTTCACCGCAGAACTATTTCAATCTAAGAATTCAAACGTTTTAAAGTGAAATTCTGATTCGAAGCTATCATATTGTATTTCACTTGATCAGTCAACTCCGAATCGATCCATGCAGTTGTTGTACGCTAAAACATATATTTGGATAATTATAATCCAAAATGCATGTATATTCTTTCTCTTTATCCTCTAAGTAAATTTAATTAATACCCCTAACCCATGCTTGGTTTAATATTAAGGAGTACTTGGCCAATCGAGGAGTTTTGACTTGCACCAATAGTTATTAAACTATGAACATCTCTACAAGCTTTACAAGCGATTGTGCTTTATGAGATTAGAAACAGGAAAGACTGAATACTTCTGCCCATTTTGGAATATCCAAAGTTCAGTTGCACCTCAGTGTTCTTCGCTTGGATATCAAATTTAAGCTCGAATGTAGTCCTTTGGCCGGATATTAATAACTCTTAACTTGGTTGACATTATTTTCTTATCATGGAAAAATTTTGGGAGGTGTAGAAAAATAAGGTTTGTAGTAGGTCGAGTCACGAGTGGAATTGCTTTATAGGCAGGCAAACCACAAAAGGGTATCCTGTTTTTTCTTTTGTCCCTCCTCGATTTGTGGCAAAGCCTAGAACTAGCATTCGGTTGGTTGCATAATATCAATTAATGCTTATTTTATCTTAAAATATGCTCTATTGTCTAATTTCGTTTTTCAAGTTAATTTAAAGAAGGTATATATGAGAGGCATATTAATAAGAGTTAGCTTCTTAAAGGATCTTTCGTGAGATGTCATTATAAAGATGTAAACATAACTAAATTTGAATTAATAATAACTTTAATTATAATTAAAAATTAAAAATAATTACTTTATAAAAACATGTTAAAAATGTATAATCAATCTCACGTTGCTCTCTTTGTGTTTTGTAGCTATATGCATAATAATTGGAAATAGACTAGAATTGTATGGTTCGAAGGAAGAGATCAACGTCATCCCCTTTTGGGTGGGCACACGTATTGGCAGCTTCTTAGCATACCTATAAACCACACGACTTCTCCATGAGGGTGAGAGTGAGACCAAATAAAATATTAAAAGATGGGACAAAGCTTTGCTGTTCAGGACCCCATCTACAGTTACATGAAACGTACGGCAAGCAGGCATCACTTTCCCTTCACATTGCACTTCAAAACTTCACTACAAATGAGCATCTTCTGCACTCCCTTTTCTGATTACCAAATACTCTTTTCATAAATAGATAGCTTTTAATCATGAAATAGAAAAAGGAATTTCTGAATTTAAATTTGCATTTTTTCAAGTGATCCTAATTTTATAAAGTATTTATTAGAAAAAAAAGGTCTATTGACATTTATTTGTAAGTATTAGAAAAGTTTTATCATTGTATGAAATTAGTTTATTTATAAGATAATAAATGGAATTATCTTAACTGGTTCAATTATATACTATCGAAAATAATTTCTCTACTAATTAAGAATAAGACTCTTCAGATTTTACGTTTAGTTAGACTTATATTGAATTATTACGATTGTTGGTTTAATTATATAGTAATCATTTTGTAATTAATATTATTAAAATATTTTTATATATTTACAATTAATTTAGACGCTATTAATTAAAATAATTATTATGAAAATTATTGAACGGATGGCCTTTAGCTTTACCTATATAAAACTTTAAATTGTGTGTCAAGCATGGATGACGAGGGAGGTATTGGACGACCAATCATATTGCCCTAAGAACAAATGATTCCATTTCCTTGCTACTTAAGCCATGTTCACATCAATCACTGTCGATGTCTGCTTACCCAATCAGTTGTGTTTATTTTTATACATACACACACATAAATAGTAATTATACTTTTTCCTCTTTAAGGTTTAGTGGAGTTTTGTTCACATTGTTTGCACTTTAATGTTCCTTTTCATGGCCATCAAAATTTCTCCTGAAAATTGGCTATTGTTCACCTTTCTTCTTTGAGTAAGAGCTTTAGTTGTTGTCCTCGACGCTTTGACATGTGTAAAAGGAATAGTTTTAAGAATCTTTGGCTTCTTGGGTGGGAACTCCTTTTGCAATTGAATCCAGCAAAATAAATCAATATAATTAAAATCTTTTAGGATGGCTAATAAATCTTTTACAATTCAAAACAATGTTTTAAAAATTGGACCGAAAGTTAATTCAATAAGACAAAAGATTTAAAAGGTTCAACTCGTATTAGATTATCATAAACTGGCTAAAGATTAAGGCCTTACTTGATAAATAACTTATCAACCATTTTATGGCGGATTGAAAGGTTTTAGGTATTTGACCATATCAAACTGCTGATAATTTTATTTAGTAATTAGCTGATTGGGTTGGTGGAATGAACCCAATCCGTTGATTTTGAAAACGCCACTATGATGAGTGTTTTCCTCAAACGGTTGAGTAATTAAGGGACTAAAAAATTATTATATCTAAAAGTTATTACAAATTACTCAAAGAGATAGAGAAATAAATTGAGACAAAGATAGAGATATAAATTTGATTTAATTTATATAAATTTTAAAATTTTAGTCATTAAATTAAAATTTTAAAATATTTAATATCAAATTAAAATTTTCAAAAACTTAAATACTTTTAAATTTGTTATCTCTAATTATATTACATTAATTATTTTTATAAATACCCGATATTTAGATCCCTTTTTATATCAATATTGATATCACTTGTATATTGTATTTAATTAAATTCAATTTAATCTATAAATAATATGTCAATTTTAAATTAAATTTTGATCTTTGTTTAAATTTTAAGAGATTAATATAAATAGTTTTTCAAAATAATTTTATTTAAATTTAATATATTAAAATATATTTTCAATTTTTAAATTTAAAATAAAAATAAAAATAAAAAATATATTTCCTTAAGTTAGAAATTAAATTGATACCATTTTTACAGATCCAATTTCATATTAAGTTCATTAGAGCTTCATGTGGAGAAAAACTTTTGGTATGATCCAACCGAACCATTCTTAAGCTTATTTTTAGTAGCATTTTAGTGATCTCTCATCCCTTCGTGGTGTAAATCCAAGAGAATCTTGAGAAATTTTTAATCGAACTCATTCATCACTGAGAAGTTGTATTGAGAGGGCTTTTAGTTTTCTTAAGGCTCGATAGAAGATATTGAAAAAATTGATGGTATTGACTTCTTTGGTTCTATCTAAATTCTTGTGAGAATATTCAAAGAAATATTAAGATATAAGCTAATACTCATGTTCTTATAAATTCTTTTTTTTTTGTCATTCATACTATCATAAGTCATTTTACACATAAATAACGAATACTAAAGAATTAATTTTATCAAACATCTTTAAATGAACAGTTAATGTTATCTGCTGATCAAATCAGCTATATTAATCAGCTGTTAGCTAATCACTGATAGAATCAGCTAACAACTAATATAATCCGCTGATTACCAAACATAGTCTAAATAAAATTTAAAAATTTAAAATATGATTAAAATAGTTTGTCTTTAAATATCAAATAATTTGAAGTTTAATTGTAAAAAATATTGTTAAATAAGAATTAATCGATTAATTTTAGTTTATAATAACTTGTTAATTTATAAAAAATGATTGATTAATGAATAAATTAATCTATTTTTAATAACAAAAGTTATCAAAATAAATTGAACCAAAAAATTGGACGGCTTAAAATTTTTAAGGTTGAACCGATCAAACCAATGGAATTTTTTAATCATTAGACTTTAAAACCACCAACCTATAAATTTACTGGGGAGGGTGCAGTTTAGTTTAGTCAATTTTCTAATTAAACCAAATTCATACGAATGTTTTACCTTTTAAAATATTTGAGACATTCCTTGTTAATTAAATATTGAAGTCAATAAAATCAACAAAAAATTTGTGAAAGTGAATGTCTATAATATATTTTAGTTCTTAAAATAGTTGTGAACTATATAAATAAGTTTCACACAATTAAAAAAAAAACTCTTTTGAAAAATGCTTGTTTCACTTGGAGATATATTCAATTGAATTTCATGTCCCTTGAATAAATAAACATCTCTTTATTCATCTTAATTTCATAATTTAATTTCAAACACTGGAATTTAAAATCGAATCTTGAGCTTATTATCTTAGGTTGAAACAAGTTGATAGGATCCCCTTTTTTTTTGCCTCCATATCGCCATGCGGGAGGGACATGGGAATGTAAAAAAGGAAAGATGGGATGAGATTTCTCTCGCTTTTAGCATAGCGAGTCCCAGGCGGGAGGCCCTCATGACAGGCTATTAGCTCAGTGGTAAAGCACGCTCCTGATTCTAATTTTATCCTGATTAATCTAAAACTAAGCATTGATTTAAAATAAAATTAATAATGAAATATGTTTCCTTCTGAAATATTTATTCTTCGCCCATACTTAAATTTAATTAAATGTCAATTTAATTAGAAACCAAATCAATCTAGAATTCTCCGAACATTTGCATTATCATGGTATTAAAAATTTCAAAGCTATGAATCCTAATCCTAACAACAAAAACTTCATGCATAATTCCAAATTCAGACAGTTATGGCCTATAACAGTTACCCCAATCTTACGTGTGGATATGCGGAGATTATTCCACCATCTTGTTACTCTAAAAATCTTGGTTATCTCTAGAGCCCTCGCCTAGGCTACACATAAATAAGATGATATAGCCGACAACAATCCCAATACCTTTTGAGGTGACGGCTACACTTTGTGTGCATACTTTAATTGATTGAACATATAGGTCCATGGAAATGGGAGCGTGCATGGATTAAGAATTCTTTTTCTTAACTGAAACACAAACAACATTACAACAACTGTCCTCAAACGACTTTGACATCATACAATAATGGTGCAACTTAACCACGTCCCCGTCATGCAAATTTGTAATTTAAGGTATTTATAGTTGAAAAGTAACCATGTCACGTTTAATTTTAACTATATTGTCATTTTATAAATGATGAGAACGACATAAATGATGTTTCTTTTACATACCAAATAATCATGGTTCATATATATACCTTTTGATGTATCAAATTTTCTTTATGGTGATAGAAACTATAGCCGTTTTTTTAAAGTATATATTGAATATATCTAATAATTTATAAATTATATATTTAAATAAACTATTTAATTATTCACTAATTTAAATTAGATTAAAAATTTTAATTTAGCTAATTTTTTCATATCCCAATTTGTCTTTTTTAATTAGTTATTTTAAAAAATAAATGAATTATAATATTTGCAGCGTCTTAAATGTGGAGATTCTTAAAAGGGTCTTTACGTGTTGACCAATTGAGCTTAGCCACCATAAGGACCTATTGATAGGAATATGTGTAGCTGTGAAAGGAGCCTTTTGTACAGTTAACGCAGGTGAAGAGCAAGTCAGGCTGCTAGAACTTAGAAGCCAAAAAGAACTAAAAAACTTACCTCCTCTTAAGTAAGCACACTCAGATAAGAGAAATTAAAAAAAAAGAGGTCTTTTCAATGTGGGCCAGTGCACACGGTTCCAAAAGCCCTTCGAGCCTCCTACAAATACCGTCGCTCCTCTCCTCTTGTGATTATAGCTCATACCCATAAGCCACAACCACAGCCACAGCCACAGCCACTCCTCTGGCTAGTTGCTACAAGTCCAACATCATCTCTTCTATTTCAACACACACTCTCTACTCATCACAGTGTTTTTCTTCACTTGCAGGCAGCAACAACTCGCACCCAACTCACTGTTGGATGCTACTGTTGCTTTCTCCTTCTTTAAGGTAATTAACATAATCCCATCCCTAGAATCTACCCATCTATCAAACGCATGCCTCTTATCTTCTGTTTCCGTGTTGTTTATCAATCAAAGATTGGGTTTTTTTCTTTTTGTTTCAAAATTTTTCATTTTCTTTGTCACTTTTGTTTTGCAGCTAAAGAAGAACCAACTTGCTTGATATGTCATCCCCTGTCAAGACCTTTGGCTTGTCTTCATCTCTCGGTGAACAAATCATAATGATGACCAAGAATCAGGGCACGCTTTTCATTAGTGGCTCTGATTGTGATACAATTAAATCTCCCTCTTGTCTTAGGAGGACACTCTCTGCTGATATGTCCTCCAAAAAATGGCTATCCCAACAGGGGCTCTCTACTCTCAAGAAAACTGCGTCATCTGAACAACTCATTTCCATCACCGACTCTTCTTCAGCATCATCATCATCATCGGAAGCAGAAGATTATTATGAAGAAACCCACCAGCCCCAATCAGATATTTGGAGCGCAATCCCAGAAGATAACAAGAACAAGGACGAAGCAGAGAATACTGTACAAGTGGATACTTGGAGCTCAATTCTGTCACAGAAGTCACAAGCGGACCCCAAGAACGTGCCACCTCCTTATGTCCACCCTCTGGTTAAGAGATCAGCAAGTTGTTTGAGCGCAAAAAGCTTGGAAATTTGCACCGAAAGTCTTGGATCTGAGACTGGCTCTGATGGGTTCTCTTCCTACCCGCCGTCGGAAACCGGTGATGCAGAGGACGACAAAGAACAACAAGAAGAAGAGAAAGTTGCACATGTAGAGGATTGGAGTGTCGCAAAGTACAATCTGGCAGCAGCTAGCAGCAAGAAATCGCCACCGAAGTCATTCCCTCCACCAATTCCCTCACTATATAGTCGTGATGGTGCCTCTGTGCACATGAGGTCTCGTCGTGACAATGGAAGATTGGTTCTGGAAGCTGTCTCTGTTCCTTCACAGAAAAACTTCCGTGCCGAGAGACAAGACGGTAGGCTTGTCCTCATTTTCATCAGCATGTCCAACGAAGAAGAAGATGATGATGATGATGAAGAAGAAGAAGAAGTAGAACCAAAGAGTAGTAAAGCCAACAGTAATGAATTGGACCAGTTCGAATTAGAACTTGATAATTGTGAAGAAGAGAAAGAAGATGAAGAGAAGGCTGAGCTCATAGAGGAAGCGGAAACAGAGCAAGAGGAGGTAGTTGAAAATGACGGAGGAGGAGGTGGAGCAGTGGAGGAAATGAGGATTGTGATGGAATTAGCACCAAATTTGTCAAGTGGGGTTTTGAGTGTTCACAAGTTGGCACCTTTGATGATGAGTAAATCCATGGTTTTAACTAAGAGAAACCCAACATGGCCTAAAAAGTTCAACAAGCCAGTCAAATTTGAGGAAGAAGATGAGGAAGAGGAAGTTGTGGCAGTGAAACCAATGGCCCCACTTACACAATCACTCCCACCAAGGCCTCCGATGGCTAGGATGGTATTATCTCCGCAAAAAACAGCGGTGACAGCCACCGGAAACACAGCAGCTGCGTCCTTTAATGCTTATGAGTATTATTGGAAGCCTAAGGCCATAGCAGGAACAGCAACAGTTCTTAATCCAACTGCCAAGAAGCCATCATCAATAACAGCGAACATCAACAGCTACAACTACAACAACAACAAGCTCATCGTCTCCAAGACTTTAATGGGCAATGATCAACAAGAAATGGTAGTGTTGAGAGGCAATAATGGAGATTATTTAGTTCCTTTCTGCAAGGAGCTAAGGAGGTCATTCCTGTTCTGGGAACCCTATTACATTGCCACTTCGTGACGATAATCCATCTTCACCAAAAACACAAAAAAAATCCCACCTTTAATCAAAAAATCCCAAAGCCAGTGGAATGTTACTATTACTTGCAAAGTAAACTACACATCTATGTCCCTTGTCTCCCTGTTTTTCACTTCCACTCCTTGAGGAGAGGAATGGTGACCTATAGTCAAATAAAGAGAAGTCGTAGTCGTAAAGGGCGAGGAAGGAGAAAAAGAAAAGAAAGTAGAAAGAAAAATGAGCGAGAGATGATGACTAAATGAACAGTATCATAATTATTATGTACAACCTCTGCTTCCTTTTTGCCCCTTTTTTCAGCATCGATGCTGTTAGTACTGAGAAGCTGTGAACAAAATCTTAGCAACATCTTTGACATTGTTGGACTGTCTTGTCCTGTCTGTCTCTCTGCTCATATAATGTAATTTGCTCTTTTTCATTAGGATTTTCAAGTCCTGGCCAATGGGTTTTGAGTGTAGGTCTTGTCTGGCCTAACTGATCTTAACTTTTTGGTTTCGGGCTGAGGCCATTCCTCGTTCCGAAGTCTCACTGATGGATATTGTCTTTGAATTTAATAAAACAAAAAATCCATATTTAGTGATGAATGAGCAGAATGTTCCCTTCATCTGTACATAGAAACGAAGGAAAGTCCAAATTCAATTGGGTAGGAGAATAAAGAGGTCAATTTGGCCCTATATCTCTTCAGCCCATATGGTTGATATAATCTTTTTATTTTTAATAAAACTTTATTAATCCGAAGACAATATTTGAAGAGACATCACGGGTAGACAATATAGATTCCATCAAAGATTGATTTCAACTTCTGGTATCATAATGAATCAGCACATTAACCATGCCTTCTTCCACACATTGGACTGTACCTAATGACACGAAAGGATTATCTATGCATCACTTTCGTGATACTCCCGATTTGCTAATTGGAACTCTTGGACCTCTGCCGCATTAGTAGGACCTCTAAGAGCATTCATTCTTCTTTTAATGCTTCTTAGCCTATCCTTAACATAGCCAGTAACAGACTCTCCCCACACTTGAAGAGCCTTTTCACACTCCTTAATCCGCTTTAAAAGAGAGCAATTATGCGTCTCGAATTTTGCCGCACCACTTCTTCACAACGCGGTTCATGTAGCCAAGCATCCTCAAAGCAAAACCTCTATGGCTTTCTGATAAACATCTTGTGAGCATTAGAAATTGCTAATAACCAGTTATTGATCAAAAGATTTATTCACCACATTTTGAACTTGAAAACCACAGAACACATTAACCCACAAATTGTTAGACAAAACTCTATCAAGCCTTTCCCTAACTCTATCTGCAGATCCCCTGCCTTTCTCCCAAGTGAAACTATCACCGTAATCCAAGTTTATCTTTAAATATTCATATTTCCTATTTTGTTGCTTAATAAATCTAAAAAATTTCTAAAATCGTTCTTTTCTTCTCTACCTCAACATCAACCTCTCTTCTTCTCCTATGTCCTATCCCCTTGTTTTTCTCATTTTCTAGCTACTTTTTCTAATTTCATGAAATTGTTATCACAAAAACTTACAATATAATTCCAGCTGGAAACTAGTTTAGGTTGTATGAAAATTACTAATAAAAGGGATGAAATTTAGTTGAAAGATTCTTTTCCTACCTATATGAATCTCTAAACCCTTTCAATAGAGTTTTAAATTGTTAATTTCCGTAATTTCCTCTTTAATCTACTCTATTGTAAGACAGACAAAATAAGAAAATTTACGAGAAAAGCTTCACATATGAGAAAAGGATGTTATTTTTATACTCTTGCCACTTTAAATGATGGAGTGGGTTTGGGTTGGGTTTTTATTAAAGGTAACGTTTTTGTGGACTTTACATAAACTACTTGCGGGATCCCTAACCCGCAACAACTGTTGGTTTATGCTCTACGGCCAATCGTTTTAGTTGTATTTTAGTGACAAATTATTTAAAGGCATTATTTATCTTGTGCATGTTTAGATGTATATGATAAAGTCCATGGAATAATTATACATTGCAAATGAAATTATAATGAGATTATAATTATG
>JANZXP010000195.1:4476343-4487032 GCA_027576715.1 Erythroxylum flavicans | reverse complement strand
TACTGATTTGGATATTGAAGTGTTACTTGAATGTGAATTGGATGGACTATGTGTAAGCTTTGTGATTGACATAAATGTGTTTTGAATAAAAATTATACCGACTTTTGATTGTCAGTGATGTAGCACACCACCCTCGCGGGACACGGACTCGGATATCACCATCGATATCGAGTTCGGGTTTAGCGGGAGTGGGGTGTTACATCATGTCTCAAGCTTTCTTGAGGCGGATCACACCATGTATACTTCTCTTCTTGTCATTCACATGCCTATGGTTCTCAGTCAATATATCAAAATAATTAATAATGAAAACCCTTGCTATAAGACTAAGTAATGAAAACCCTTGCTATAAGACTAAGTCAACTTATTAAAATAATATTCTAATCAATTATACAATCTAACTCAAATTTGTGGAGCTTTATTCACAAATTAATTATGTTAAACATCGTGAGGCAAATTTTTGTGCTGATTTTTTGGCTCAATAGGGATTTAACAGGAATCTTAAAAGTTCAATATGAGATTCTTGCCTGTGAAGTAATCTACCATTCTTGAGGCAAATTTAATTAGTGTTAGTTTTACTCGTTAATTGTTTGTTTTATTTTAGATGTATAAAAAAAACGGAATACATAACATAAAATAAGTAATAAAACTTTTTTTAGTAGTGCTAAATGTAAATGTGCTATTATTTCCATAAACAATTACAGATAGAAATAAAAGATAAAACGATGCATTCAAATTACAGAATAAAAGAATAAAATAAAAAGGTGGTGGGCGACGTGTCGTGTGATGATTCAGTACTATTCTATTGGTTAACTTAAATGAGCTTTAGGTAATCGAAATGAAGCCAGAACACACAAAGAGAAAAAAGGGGAAAAAAATTCCCTAACAAGGCAAAATGGGGAGTTCAGGTTCAGCGACGACCAACGACGATTTACTGCTTAAGAGCTTCTTTGCAGAGGTCAGCGAAGTCGAAAGGGATAACGAAGTTATCAGGTCTCTCGGTTTTTTTGCTTGGGTTCTGAAATTTAGGGTTCCCAATTTTTATGTACTACATGTAGCGAGTGGTCACTCTTTTTCTTACGTTCTACATCTTGTTCCTTTGATTTTAGGATCTTTTTTATTTTGGGCGTTCGTGATTTGATTTTGCAATAATGCATCTTTATGAGGACGAAGTGTCCCAACCCTTAGTTTGGGAATTGTAATCCTTGATAAAGAATGGTTATTAATTTAAGGGTTGAAGGATCACCTTAAATTTTAGTTTGATCTTACCCGAAATATTTAACCATTTGTCTGCTATGGACTATTAATTAGATACATAATGTGTTTTCTTCTAACTGTTCTCACTCGTTTTGGAAATATTTATACGCCACAGGATTCTTGCATGCTTCAAGCTAAACCCTTTTGAGTATTTAAACTTGCCATTTGAAGCAACTCCAGAGGATGTGAAAAAGCAGTATCGAAAGGTAACTTTTAGTCTTAGTGGAATTCCAACCAAATTTTTGTGATCAATATTCCTATCTTATGGTTTCTATCTACTTATTTTATTCCTGAATGTATAGTTATCTTTACTGGTTCACCCTGATAAATGCAAGCATCCCCAAGCAAAGGAGGCTTTTGGTGGTAAGTTGATCTAAGAGCCAGATCTGATCTTCGCGTGATTTATGTAACATAGGCAGCTTATTATGTTGGTCTGGTAGATTCTTATTAGCTGTAACGAATGCTGTTAAGTACATTATGTAGATTTGCCAAATTCATAAACTTTATTCTCATAAGGAACTTCCTGTACCTTCTACCACATAGCAAAGACAAAAATCATCAATAATTACATTCACTTCTCTAAACTCAAAGAACCTGAATGTATCTAACCAAGGCAATTTAAAAAAATGCAGTCCAGATCAATGATTCAATGTGGTTGCTTTGGGACCAAATAGGAAAAAAAATCGAATTTCATTGCAGCTTGGAATCAAGGTGTAGCACTTGGGGAAAGAAAAGACCTTGTTGTCTGAATTAGATTGTGTCCTTATATGATGGCTTTCAAAGTGCAACTTCTGATGAACATTTGCATATTTTTTGGACATGTCTTGAAAAACTAAAGATTAAAAGAATGAATTTTATGCGTGAAGTCAGCTTTGAGACTTTTGGATTTCTTGAGTCTGTTGAAATTGGCTAGAGCACTTCTTCAAAGTTGTGAAATAACTTGCATAATTTAAGAGTTGACCAATAGGTGCTGATATCCATCTTATTTATGATATTCTGATCCTAGCACGAGTTTCAGTCATGTTAAAACAATTATAATTGATTCTTGAAAATGTCGTTGGTCTTTATGCAAGGTTTTAGTTGGGTTAGATGGTCTTGATTTGCATTTATATTTAGGTGCTTGATAATTTTGATTTTGCATGGCTTGAATATCAAATTATGCTTGTGGATAATAGTTGCCTGCTGATCGAGGTGTGGAGTGATGATGCTTTACCGTCTATGACTTTTGTGATTTGTTCTCTTTCAAACAGCATTAGCAAAAGCTCAACAACTATTACTTGATGAGCAAGAAAGAGATTACATTCTTACCCAAGTTAATGCAGCAAAAGGTTTGTACCAAGCAGTTTATATTTCTTTTTGATATAGGAAATGACCTTCATGGCATAATTGTGTTATGTTCTCCTGTATATGTTTCCTTTTTATCTTTCTATTTAGCCTTGTTTTCATATAGGATTACCATATCAATGATTATGTACTTTTGTGGATACAGTTTGCGAACTTATTAATACTGGCTAGGTTATGTTGAGATTAGTCATTAGAACTATGACTACTTCTACATACCTCCTTTGAATTTCCTAGAAATTATAGCATGATACTTGCATTGCTCTTTGCAAAGTGTATTGTTAAATGCATTGTTTTTTGCTTTATGAAACTTCAAGATAGTGTCCATCGACTAAGAAAATTTTCTTTTGGTTAATATGATTTGAATTGCAGAAGAGCTTCGAGCGAAGAGGAAGAAGCAATTGAAGAAAGATAACGCTAGTAAGATAAAGTCGTTGGTTGATGAGGTATTGGAGTCTTACTTTTGATTTACATTGTAGCTATTAGTATATTTGTTTTAGATCAATAAATAACAACAAAAACAACATTCTAGTAAAAATCCTACTGAGACATTGAGTTTGGGGAGGTCTAAAAATACAAAGCCTTACTTCTAATTAGTAGAGAGGTTGTTTTCAAGACACCCATATGAAAGGAGAAAGAAAAAAGGAAAAGAATTTTTTGAAATACTATTCGAAGAGGATAAATGTTAAAAATATACAAAAATAACTGCATAAAAATAACTAAATAGAATAGGAATTAAGAAATTCACAATCTAAAATACTAATAAACAATAAATAATAAAATAAAGATAGACAAGTAAATAAAAATAAAATAAGTAAAAAAATAAACAAATAAGAAAGAGGAAAAATAAATAAATAAAACAAATAAGTAATCGAAATTTTTTTAACTAAAATGACTCGAGGGGGAAGTATTACAGATAAATATAAGACTTGATAATCGAGAAAAGATAAAAAAAATTACAAAAAAGAGAAAATCTTCTTTATGTGAGATCTTTTATGAATATTTTTTATTGAGAGTTAAGTCTTCGGTAAGTTTTAGCAAAGTCATATTACTTTTGATTACTTTTTCTTAGTTTTTCTTAGGTCTTCCTCTTTTTCTCTTACAGTCTATAAGGACAATGGTCTTGCATTTTTTCAATGGGTTTTAGGATGTCTACTTTTAATATGTCCGAATCACCTAAGCCTTGTCTTTCTGAATTTACCATAAATGTTAGTTACCTTTAATTTGTCTTTTATCACTACATTTCTGACCTTATTTCTTCTTGTAAGGTTATACATTCAACGAAGTATCTTTGTCTTTGCTACCATTAACTTATGATTATAGAACTATTTAATGAGTTAGTACTTTGTCTTATAGAGCATGGTCCGCCTAATTGTTGAATGGTAGAATTTACCTTTTAGTTTGAGTGGTATCCTCTTGTCACATAAACCTCGTGATGCACCCATCCAGTTAAGTCACTCCGATTTGACAGTGAACTATGTTTTTATATATTTCGTTGTTGCTTTAGATGATGGGTCCAAGGTACTTAAAACAAATTTTCTCTGATATAAGTTTTGAACTAATATTTATCTCTACATCAAATGTCTCCCTATGACCCGAAAAATTGCACTCTAAGTATTCAGTCTTAGTCCTGTTCAATTTAAAGCTTTTCGAATCTAACATATCACTCTTTCTAGTTTGTTTTAGATTAATATAGAAGCTCCAGTTGCTGTGTCATATTTGGTTGACAGATAGAGATTGGCAACTAGAGTATTATGTCTATTCCTTTCTTAATTCTTACCAGCATGGATGTTATCACCATTTTTTCATGTAGATTCATCTAGGCCTATTCTAGCACCAAACATAAATTTATCTTTACCCTAGTGGATTTATAGGATGATGTTATTTGTGGGAAGTCGAAGGGAAATAATTGCCGACAACTTTCTCTGTTGTTTGTTCACATCATCTAACTATTACCCTGTGATATTGGCATATTCTTATATTTAGGACATTTATCCATTTCTTAATATTTGTGAACATCGTTTCAAAGATAGTGTATAAAATTAAAGTAATTCTTAGCACTGCACAACAATATTCTTCAAAAATAATGAAAGTATGGTTTAATTAGTTTCCAAAAAACTCAAAAAGGATCTATTTTACTAATTTTCATATCAAGGGGATTGCCTGAACTAAATCTAGACCATTTGTGTGTTGATGAAAGACATTGATGCAAAAAGAAGGGAAAGGGAGGTCCTTCTGGTTCATCAAATTACCAATTTTCTCATTTTTTGTGGAGAAGTTCATATCAACTTCCTCTTGTTTTTGTATAATGCATTGGAAATATACCCGCATTTATAGTGTCTGTGATGTAAAACAGGGAAAATATGAGCAACAGCATGAACAGTCGGAAGAGTTTCAGAAGGAGCTGAAATTAAAGGTGCGTGACATATTAACAGAGCAAGAATGGCGCAGGAGAAAAATGCAGATGAGGGTATGGTGCAAGCTCTATCCTTATCATGTTTCCATACATGTGCTTAAATGGGTTACCCTTTTTTATTGTTCGTTCTTTCTGTTGTAATTAGATATCAGAAGAGGAAGGTAGATTGAAGAAAGATGAAGAAGAGCAGAAGGAGATGTGGAAGAGGAAGCGTGAGCATGAGGAGCAGTGGGAAGGAACAAGAGAACAGAGGGTTAGTTTCCAATTCAACTTGTCAATGTCAATGTCAATGTCATTTCATTCATGAATCATCTTTATATTCAAATCAGTTTCCTTGAAACATTTGTTTTCTCTCAATTGCTGTTTAAATTTGATGGTACATGAAGTGCTGTAATCTGGAGGAAAATCATTTGGGTCTGCAAGTCTTGTTTTCTGAATGTTAGAGAGAGAGAATGGTTTTTATAGTCTTATCCCTTGAGGGAGCAAATATTGGTAGTGAGGAGTTTCGTTTGAGACTCTTGCAGAGATTGCCAAATTTGTCTGGGTATGATTCCATTTGAATTTTTAAGTTCTTATTTGGTGCTTAATGCAAGTTAAAATCTATTGTCCTCTGATTGGTTCCAATTTTGGTCTGGTCAAGAAATAGCACATGAGCTTTTCACTTCTACATCGTTCTTTTTAACTTTTAGGTTTGTTTCTTTTTCAGTAATTTTAATTTAGAATTGTTAGTCTTAGTCATTGGTAAGGTTAAATGTCATTGGGTGTTTACAGTGATAAAAAACTGTTCTTGAATTCAATAGTAGGAAATCAAATTAATTCAACAGTGAGGTGTTTGTTGGTCCATATCTTGTCACCATGTTTTTGCTTGTCCACCTTTTCCTTGGACTCATATATGGGGATTGATGATCGTGGTCTTTACATAGATCTAGACATCTAGGATCTGGATGTCTGGTTGCATCCCAACACCCCAGACTGCAGCCAGAAGGGGACGAAAGGACTAGGGACCTTGGGAAGATATACTGATATATTTGTTTTTATCGTTACAACGCTTAAGATCTATCCTATCAATGTTTAGTTTATCATTTTGTTAATCAGTTTTGATATTCTCTCCAATTGATTGCCAGGTTTCAAGCTGGAGAGATTTCATGAAGGCAGGAAAGAAGGTTAGATGTTTTCTGATTATGATTGTTTTTATATGAACTACAGTTGATATAGACATTTTCTTGAAAACTCAAAAGAAAGGTGACTCTCCAATCCTTTCCCCAGTTCACCTCTCTTAATTCCACTTGCAGGGTAAAAAGGGTGAAACTCGGCCACCAAAGCTTAAGACGGAGGATCCCAATAAATCCTATGTTCAAAGGCCTGTAAAGAGAGGTTAGTTAAGGTTGGAGTCTTGCTAACAACTCAGCTCTTTTGGGAGTTGAAAGGCTCTAGATGGACGTCTTAGATCGTCAGTCCTTGTCTAGCCTATCTGATGGTTGTCCTAGTCTTTATGCGACCCAAATTTGAGTCACACTATCATGCTGGCCATGGACACGCTTAGAGGTTGTTCTAATCTGGGTGAATCAAAAATTCTTGTTGACTCTTCTTGGTTCTAAATAGGTTAAAAGGGGTCATTAAAGGAGGAGGTGTAAAATCTCATCTTTTAAGATTTATTACCAAATTTGTACAACACTAGTACGATTAACGTTAGAGATTGTGAACAACCGCATTGTACCATTAGACTAAAATGGATAAATTGCTATCCGAAGTTTATACTAAAAAGGATAATGAAGTTAATAAGTAGTAAGACTCAGGAGTAGGAACGCCTTTCCATTTGTAGCGGCTAATCCTTTCATGCTACTTTCTAAAGTTTAAATATTGTATGAGTTTTGAGTGCCGTTGTAAAACTAAAAACAGAAATTGCTCTATTTGGTTTTGATCCTTCACCTTTAAGAAGGTTTAGAACCTGCCTTTTGAAGTAGTGGCAGTTGTTTGATGTTATTTCCCTATTGAGCTTTCATGAAATCACAATGTGAAGGTGAAGCTTATTGCAAGACAAGCATTTTAAAGGCTGTGACGGTTTTTACCAGGTGTACCCCTTTAGAGGTTGAAAGTCTATTCGGTTCATTGAGGTCCTTAGCTAATTGATTCCTCATTTATTTGCTTAACTAAATATAGGAGTGTATGATTGTGGTTGACAAATAAGGAAGAAAATAATCAAACAAATTTAAGAAATGTAACACTCAAGTGTCTTTCTGGGGTGTCGCCAAATTTTGATTACTAATTATAGTGATATAGGATGCATTCTCTTAAGTTCAAAATTTGCCAAGCATAGGATCATATAAATTAACTTGTTTCTATTCTTAACTGGACTTTCTTTCGTGTACATAATGAAACGAATAAAAGAAATAGAAGGATTACGAAGTCCATTCGTCTTATAGAAAAAACACCTTAGGCTTATACTCTTTCCGAGACATTTGTACACCTTTAGCAACACTAGATTGGCCAACATTTACATTAGAGTAAATTTAGGTTTCTTACCTTCAAAGTTACATGGCTTTACCTCTACTTCCCCCTTGGTTGCTAGTATGGTTATATTAACTGTATTCTTCAGCTTCTCTTCTTTAGCAACACAACTGGTGATTAATGCATTTATATCCCAAGCTTCATCCTAAAATTGTAAATGGTAACTAGAATTCCAAACTTTGATGAAAGAGTATTCAAAGCTTGGTGACTTATACAAGAATCAAGAATGTAAGTACTTAACGCACTTAGCTTAGTCTAAAGGTGGACCATTTTAATTATGTACTCCCTCACTTCCCATGTTCCTTTATACCTCGTGGAGTACAACTCCTTGAATAAGGTAACTATTTTAGCATTAGAAGATACCTTATATTTTTAGGAGACGTTATTGAGAAAATCTCTTGCTATGTTTGTTTTTAGAAGCCCACTTAATAGATAGTCTGGAATGGATCTTTTTTATTGTCAAATAGCACAGCTTATTTGACCTTTTTTAGGATGCATATGTTGTTAACCTTTAAGCTGATAGATATACATGCAAATGGCCTATCCTTGACCATGACCATATTGATATCTTCCATTTCCAACGTAAATTCCACATCTCGCTTTCATTTCTTAAAATTAAAACTAATGGGTGTTTTAATTGGGAAACTGTTATTATTTATAGAGAAGGTGACTGCAAAATTGATAATTTTACAAATATAGGATAATATCGATACTCAAAGCTACAAAACAGTATATGTACTGAGTATCTTATTATACATATCGTGAAACACCTGTGAATTGAATACATAATAAATGCAAATAAGACCTCCACATAAAAGCAATCAGAGTACACATCATTAACTTTTATGATTCTATCACTTGTGGACGAATAGATCATTTAAGTAATGACTTTCCTCCATCTAATGCTTTTATGCATATCTCAAAGTCTCGTATAAGGTTAACACTTTGGCCATAATAACCAAACACTAGACCAAATGGATCCCAAAATATGCAAACAAAACAATTTAAATATTAACTTGAAAGGCTGTTGTAGTGACTACATTCTCATTAGTACCTAAATGGATCCACAAGCACAAGGGATACACCTATATGTTATCCTCATATTCTTTTATATAGGCATAACATAGGTGACAATTTCCCATTCATAAATGCAAAATTTCTGTGCACGTACTCATTATCACATGTCAATGCTGGATAGATTATCAACAAACTTTATTTGAGAATTTATCATAAAAAATCTCAATCAGAATAATAATCATGTAATATCGAACAATAAATACACCATATAAGATATCAAAATCATACTTATCTCTGTTATTTCAAGTCAAATGCACGAAAATTCACTCAATGTTAGCTTTAATAACCTTATTTGTTTTTTTTGAAACTAAACCTTAGTTATTACCAAGGTAATAAATCTAGAAAAATTATAAAAACTTACTTTACAAATTCACAAAACCTTAAAAATTGACCCAAAAAACTTTTGGGAACATTTTGTGAATTTTGAAAATTTTGAACTTTTTTGTTCTGAAGTGTGTTGATGTCCATAAATGACATCATCACCGCGTGTGCTCTCAGACGGCGCATGAACAGCATGCACCAGCCCTCACACATCTTTGGATGCATAGGGCACATGCTTACTATGGACCAAATGCGCACAGATGTACGTCGTCTTTAATGTCGCATGGTATAAACACACCGATCGCTTTAGGTACATGCATCCCACGCACAACACGCGTCCAACACCAGCGTTCCGCATGCAGCAGCTATCTGGTATGTGTGTATCATATGCGCCAAGCACTGAATGCCTCCCAGAAGCAACAGGGTGCTTCTTTATCCATTTCTCTCACTAGTGGCCAAAAAAGGCTATTTTTACAACATTTTTTATTATTTTCACCAGATTTTGGAGATATTTCATTGGAAAATCACCCCAAAGTCCATTTGGCCTTTGATTAATCATTGAGCCTTCCCATCACTTATGTTAATATCTTTGATTAATCATTGTTTTATATGTTATATAACACAATGATTAATCAATATCAAATATCTAGTACCCAAGTAATGAATCTCCTTAAGATCTCTTAAACATTAACCCTTTATTAAACAACCTAGTTATTGATCATTGGATTATGGAAATTCTTATCTTATGTTAATATCTTTCTTAAGACTATTAACAACTAATTAGTGGTTAATTAATTGAAACATTTTTCTAGTTAAAACCACTAAGATTTCATTATTCAATTCAAAAAATTCACTATTAGGTTTTACCATAATCCAGAGGATTTATGCGACCTACCTCTAGGTTTGTATGCAACTCTTTTCAATTATAGTAGATCTATTCATGCAAAATGATCTCTCAATCTCAATCATATGAAATCAAATATTGAACTAATATCTCGAACATATTAATTCAAGAACAAAAATGCATAATTGAATAGCAATGAATCAATCAATCAAATTGTATTAAATAAATGATCAAGTTATAGTATCTATCCCAACTTCGAGTTTATCATACATAGACACTAAACAAACTTAGTTCATAAGCATAGAAAACTAACAAAATCAAAAGTTAAGAAATAATTAAAAAAAAGAATTCATGATATATATCCATTTTTATTGTGATCATTTTGAAACTTTCGGATCCTTTGAAATAATCTTTATGTTTTTCTCGTCCTATATTCATAATTACATACCTAGCTCTAAATCTTATTTTTAACTCCTACTTTAATTGCCTCCATTTCCTCTCCTCTACGTCATTACCTTTTTTATTGCAAAATTAGGATTTTTGAATTATACACGGTCAGTAACAAGGTTATGTCAGTGATTGCGTATCTAAAAAACAATTTAAAATAATGATTATACAGATTTTTAAGAACTTACACACGCATGGGAAATGATCATGTTGTTAGGTGGGTTCCTCCCACATGGAGGACCCACCATATGCATTAAAAACAAAAAAAGGGTCAAAGTAGCAGCCACAGCCACACATGGGCTGTTGCTGGCTGCTGGCTGCTGGCTGCTGGCTACTGCCAAACTTTGCTGAAGCAAAATTTGTCACAACCTCTGCTGCTTGGAGGCTTATATAAGGCCTCCTTCAGTAAGTTTAAAATATCACAACATCACAGAGAGAAAATAGAGAGATATAGAGAGAAAATTGAGTTGTATTTTTAGGG
>JANZXP010000195.1:4421807-4444283 GCA_027576715.1 Erythroxylum flavicans | reverse complement strand
AGGTTGGGAATTAAACTGTTATATTCTACTACTTGCTACCCACAGACTGATGGAAAAACTGAGGTAGTGAATAGAACTTTGGGGACTTTGTTGCGTGCTGTATAGGGAGAAATTTGAAAACTTGGGGTGATTGCTTGTTATTTATTGAGTTTGCGTATAATAGATGTGTGCATTCTACCACAAGGTTCTCACCTTTTGAGATTGTTTATGGGTTTAATCCTTTGACTATTTTGGATTTGGTTCCTTTACCTTTGCATGAGTTGTTTAGTACAGATGAGAAGAGGAAGGTCGAAATAGTGAAGGAGATTGATAAGAAGACACGATAACACATTGAGGAAAGAAACAAGATCTGTGCCCGTCAAGCCAATAAAGGATGAAAGTTGGTGACTTTCGAACCTGGAGATTAGGTTTGGGTGCCCCTTAGGAAGGAGCATTTTTCTACTCATAGGAAATCCAAGCTGAACTCGCGGGGTGACGATCTTTTCCAAGTCGTGGAGAAAATCAATGACAACGCTTACAAGATCGACTTACCAGGTAAGTATGACGTGTTTGCTACCTTCAATGTTGCTGACTTATCTCCTTTGATATGGATTCAGATTCGATGACAGATCTTCTTGAGGAAGGAGAGATTGATGTGAGTTAGACCACGGATCGCCATGGAGTTGGCATGAATGATAGAAGCAAGCGAAGAGAGCTAGCTATGCCAGTTGGGCCTATGATCGGAGCTAAGGCCAAGGGACTTAAAGAGGCTCTTCATGCACATGTGAGCTATCTTTTGGAGATGATGGAACAGTCCAAGCCTATTAGAGGAGAGCTTTATAGATTCCAGCCTAAATTGATCCCTCTAACTCAAATCCTTAGACCGGATGCCCTTAAGACTTGAATACTTGAAGACTTGGACTAATTTTAGTCCGTCACTTATGACCAAGAGGCAATAGGCCATGTGTTGTTTTAACTAGGATGGGCTCACTTATTCACTTAAGCGCCTGAATTAGACCTTTTTAATTATTTTAACTTAAGATATCTTTTTGGGCTAACTTATGTTAAAATCTGAGTACTTATTATTAAGTCTAAGTATAAATAAGGTCATTAGGGTTAGTGTAGAGAGATTAACTATTAGTTCTGAATTTTGACACCGACCATAATGAGGTTATTTCCTCTTGCTCTTGTTTCAACACGAATCAATAATTCACTTATCAATTTCTCCCAAATTGTGGCATGTTTGTTTGATTCAACCTTCTTGGTTTTAGTTCTAATTATTTAGGTTACTCGAATTACATATTCATGAGATCTAGTAAGGCTTGAACCTTACGTATCCTCTGATTTTTGTTGAATTTTGAATCTTATTCTTCCTTGCCAAAACTTCCAAACATCCACAAACCTATCAAGCCGACGCTACCATCGTTGACTTCCAAGGATTTTCTAACAACCCTTCATCTAACCACCTCCGTGCACGTGTCAATAATAGGGGTGACTGGTATGGATCAATATGAAAAAATTTACCATCTCACCAAAAAGACACATTAGAAAGAATAATTGAATAAAAATCTTTACCAATTTTAGATACGCTAATTTGATTCATAGCTTTCATTTAATAAAAATAAAATAATTTAAAGGCAAAATTGAACAGATAAATATTGCAGGGTCTAATATTTCATCCTTCGGCAATGAAATTAATGCAGCAGATCATACGTGCCATCCAAATATGTGAATTTTTAATAAAAAGTTGCAAACCAAGTAATGTAAAACAAGCTTTCGAAAGACTTAACTAAATTCTGTGAATAGCGGTACAACATGATCGGCCCTACCGTATCCAAAACCATTTTGAAGCAACTAAGATTCAGCCTTCAGGCTACTAAGATAAGGAATTATCCCCCAGATTTGTCTTCAATGCTATGCTAGTTCACAACAGTTCTTAGTCTTTACATCAGGCATCTTTTCCATTTGCATTCCCTCCACTTTTCAGCTTCTTACTTACACCTTTACTTGATGGCTCCTCTTCTATTTTCTTCTTCTTTTTGACTTCGGTAGTCTCTGATGCGCCAGCCTTTTTCCCAGCATTCTTCCGCCGGAACTCTAGAATGAAACCAAAAGCTTGTCAGTTCTTCATATAGAATATTTCAGCTAAAAGTTGCAAGTAAACTGCAGGATCGCAACTTATTAGGTGCATTTCATAATTGTCAAAAAAATGCACCAGCATTAGGAGATCCTCTCCTAATTAAGCTTTCATCTTATTTCTGAATCACAACTGTTGTCACCAGATAACAAGTCAATCCAATAAGATCCTATGACAATTCCGATAAGTATCCATTCTCGTGCCTGTAACCTGTAAAACCACCACCCCTGGCCTCCTCAAACAACAAACACTGGGAAAATAAGCCAGGAAATAACTAAAATACTTTGTAAACAGTGTAATTTGCCAAGATAATCCCAGTAGGATGAGATTCAATAAGTATGGACCCATTTGGCTATGAAAAGCAACTGTTGCTAGGATGTATTATTGTCATCACAGGGCAAGATTCGATCACAGTAGGAAACATATTAACAAGAATATCTTGTCAAACTTCACAGAAGTGGTGAGCCAATATACTATTATTTTCTTATGTTCTTAAGCATTGAAGACTGAATTTCCATGGTCATACAATAACATTAAAGAACACTAGAAGATGGTAATCAACCTCAAGTTCCACAAAAGGATAAAAATGATTCACTTTACCTAAAGAACTTAGATTGATTTGTTCAAATAAGGCTGATTGAACATTCCGAAAAATGTTGGACTCAAATACTTCTATGCATAGCTTAAGAGATGTTTCAGGGTGTAAATACAGTAGGGTCAAGATGACGGAGGAAATAGAGAGAGACCCGAAAGAGAAGCCTTGAGAGGGGCAATAAACTCAGGAAATTCGATTTCTTCAATAGCTTTTACGACGTCATCAGCGTTGATGGTTTGCCTCTTCGATTCCTTGCATATATCATTAGCCCTAAATCATAAATCCAAATCAGAAATCGACTCAGAGAAACCCTAAATCCGAGAAATTAAAGAGAATGATTACGTGGCGGAAAGGTAGTGGATGAAGATACGAGCAGATTCGGAGAAAGCCAGAAGTGCGTCTTTGTGGACGTGGATGTCCGCGTCGCCGGAGAACTGGGACAGGGAGTCTTTCACCACCCGCCGTACAATCGCCTTGGGTAGCTCCTCCGCCTCCGCCACCACTTTCTCTCTTTCCGTCATCCCGACGCAACAACCTACCCTAAAGCCCCGTCTCTCTCCACCCCTCTTGAACTCTTCAAAGCACACCACCACCGTCTAGTGACTAGAATTTCCCGCCATTATTGAACGGTGGGGTAGCAATTAAGCCTGAATTCGGTCCGGCCCGGTTCACACTCAAAGCTCAAATTCTCTTTCATCGGGTGGGTTTATCCCTTGGACCTGAAAATTATTTAAAAAATTAGAATTGCCCAATGGCCTCTCTACTGACCCGGTTTCTTTGAGTTGGAGCCCCAACTTAAGACTATATTTAATCGGTAGTTTATCGATAAAATAGAATATTATTCCATCGTTTGAAAAAATGATTTACAATAAAATGAAATAGAATAAAATAAAAGGAAAGAGTTTTATATTACATCTCATTCTATTCTAAACAATAAAAATGAGAAATCTCCAGTTTAAAGAGTTTACGATGGAATATAAAATGATAACAACTTTTCAATATATTATATTATAAACTCGTATTCCAAATAACATTTTACTATATTATATTATAAACTCTTTTATTCCTCTAAAATAATAATTTTATGATATTACATAATTTTATTATAGATCATTCTATTTATTAAAAATCTTAAATATAACCTAAAATTTGGATTTAAATGATTAGTTGGTTTCACTTTTAATTATATATATCATGCGTGGTGTCTTTTTTTACTAATATGTCAGGCTTACCAAAAAGCTTGAATTCTAAGTCTAATAAGGTCTGGGCCTGAGCCCATTGTGAAGCTAATATATATTGATAGCCATTGCTCTCAAAGAAAAAAGTTGAGCGTGTGTTGACCACCTCCACTGCATGTCAAAGAAGCAAAGCTTGATACGTCAATGAACACTGTTGCTTGATCTCCAACATTACACAAGTGAATGTTGTTCTCCAACGTAAGTAACAACCGTTACATTTGCGTAAAGCGAAAGAAAGGTGACAATGTTGGACCTTTTCAACGTGAACTATCACACGATGCTTCCAGGCGGCTCCCAAACCCACGCAATCTTCTTCTTCATATGCCATAACCCCGGGTCTCCATTTAGCTGTTCTCTTCATCCTGGGTCTTCATTCCTCAAAAAACCGAACAAAAGAAACAATCTTGTGAATTTCCCAGTTCGCATCTCGAAAGTTTTGCTGCTTAGATAAACTCTGTTGTTGAGGTTCCCAGACGTAGCAACTCACATTCAACAAGAGAAAGTTTTGTTCTTTTTTTTTATTATTATTCTTTTCAAGCTTGATTATCCATGTCTTCCTATACGAGACCATACTCGTCTCATCAATCCTATGCACCTTCTGCACCACCGCTCACTGAGTCCTATGAGGCGCAGCACACATATAATTCTTCTCGGCCAAGTAACCATGGGCAGCAGCAACCGCCTCATTTGGCGGCTTATGGTCATGGGCAGAGCAGTTCTTCATATGGGTACCCTGGTTTTCCACCAGGGACAAACTCCGAAGTGATTAGGAGCTTTCAGATGGTTGACAGGGACAGAAGCGGTTTTATTGACGAGAATGAGTTGCAGCAGGCTCTCTCGTCTGGTTATCAGAAATTCAATATAAGGACTATTAGATTACTGATGTTTCTCTTTAAGAATCCGCACGATTCTTTACGAATTGGTGAGTTTGAACGGCTTCCTCGTTACTTTTCCCATTGCAAAGGTTATGATTAGACAAGGATTTGAAGCTTGCTTTTTGAAGTTTTGACTGCGTTATCTCTTGTGAAATAAAAATATTCAAGTCTTGAATTGCTTCTTCTGCTTCAGCTCGTGCGAGCTCAATTTAGAATTTATTTACATGGTTTCTTGTGAAATGTTGCTGAGTTTTATGCAACGAGTGAATTTTCTAGTTGAATTCGTGATTCTGATTGTTTAGCAAGATATGGACTAGATCGACATGATTCGAAAAGGAACTTGTTTATGTTTTTTCATATGTTTTGAGGATTCTGTTCATGATTCATAAGTCGTTGTTTGAACTTTGAATTCGTGAGAGGACAGACATCTTTGAATTGAAAGGTGCTTTGTATCAGTTGCACATGCCAATGAATGAATTTGAGCTTCTTATTTCATCTCTTTGACAAGTTCAAGTTTGAACCTGGATGGCGGCTTTACACTATTTTCTGATTCCTTTTTCCTTTTTGTTACTTTATTGCTGTTACTAATGTATTTGCTGTTAATGCAGGGCCCAAAGAGTTTGCTGCTTTATGGAGTTATCTTGGTCAATGGCGTGTGAGTACACACATCTCCTATCCCTTTAGCATATTTCCAGTTCCCATTATGTGGAAATAACCGTGCTTTGAACCTCTGTTTGACAGTTAAGCTTGCCAAAGGAGAAGTTAATAATAGATGAAAAATAGCAAGAGTTTAAGTAACAGAATTTTACTCACTTTAGAGATGCAGAAATGCGAGATGTTGTTTTCTTTTAGCACGTATTCTAGGGATATAATCTTTTACTTATGATGTAGCTAACTTGTTACAAGATACCTTTCTACCATTCTTGCTCTACATATCATGAGTGGCTCGTAAAATTTAGAACTGCAGTCTTTTTATTTCTGGAGATGAACATCCAATCCAATTGCACAAATTTCCAGTGGTTGATCAGCATCTTTATTGTGTTTTAAGCCACTTTAAGCTCTTGATTGCTTTTTCATCTAAAACCTGAAACAAAAAAATATAAGTGGATTGATTATTTTGCATGTTAAGGTCTAACATAAAATCTATAATAGTCTGTTTGAAGAACTCTCACTGTCTTTTTGTTGCAATCTGAATATTGGCATTGTTAAAGCTTCCAAAAGACCTTCTTCTTATATGATACGTCGTTGTGCCGTGTTAGTCATCAAATTGATGTTTTCTAAATTCTACTTGGCAGGGCGTATTTGAGAGATATGATAGAGATAGGAGTGGGAAAATTGATTTATTTGAACTGAGGGATGCTCTTTACGGTCTTGGATATGCAGTTCCACCTGCTGTTTTTAAGGTTCTGATATCCAAGTATGATGATGGATCTGGGAGAAAAATTGAACTCGATTTTGACAGTTTCGTTGAGTAAGTATCTCTTCCAAAGAAATTCCTGCATGTACAAGTTTTAACAGAGTTGAGATCTGATGGTCTTTTGTTTTGTTTCTGTTTTTTCATGGATTTTGCAGATTAGGGATGATTTTGAAGGTGAGACATCAAATTTCAGGAGTGACTTCTTGCTTTTTTCTTTCCATTTATTTTATTTGATGATTTATTTAGAATTTGAAGTATAAGCATCTTATATTTCTGAGTTAGCTTTCAATGCATTGCTTGCCTCCTGATGAATTTAAGTTTAATTTTGAAAGATGTTCTAAATTTAGATTTTAGTCCTTCAGGATATGGACTCTTATCTGGCTTTTGTACTACTCTGATTTCAGGGATTAACCGAAAAGTTTAAGGAGAAGGATTCACGTTACACTGGGACAGCAACATTTGGTTATGATGAATTCATGTCAACAGTTATCCCGTTTCTCGTGACATATGATTGATATGAAATTCATTTTAGGAATCTCATCATGGTCTTAGTTGATTTGTTCATTCTTTGTTTTTTCTAGTAAAAATATATATTTGAGTAGTGAGGAATGTCGGTCTCTCTATTAGCTAGGATAAGACTGCATATTTTTATACCTCCCCAGATTTTGCGTAGCTGTTGTTGATTTTGAGTTGTGAGGAATGTAAATATTCAGGTGTGTTAATTCAAGCTTGTTGTAAGTAATGCGAGGAGAAGTTCCATTGTAGTAATGATAGCAACTACAAGAGTATTCATTATTGTGACTCCTACTACTCCATTTTCTTCTTTACGGGAGTATTATCGTGTTGATTAACCGGACAGGTTCAGCTTGACATCATGATTCAGTGGAAGCATACTATTCTAATGGGATTTATAACGTTTCAGAGCTCAAAACCAGCGAACTCTTGTTAGAAACTAGTTAGTCGCAACCATATGCTTTCTGTGATGCATCTAAACTTATAAAGCTACTGTTATTATTTTTAATAAATTTATTACAACTGACATTTATCTATTATTATAATTATTTAGTATTTTATTATCTGAATTTATAATTTAAGTTATATATGAATACTAAATTTTAATAATAAAAATATATTTTTAAAATTTACATATTAGAATTGAGGCCCTTCTTTTTACTTTATCTCGGGCTATGTTTAGGGCAGACTAGTGTATAACCATCGGTAGATAAATTACGAATCTCAAACTTACATAGTGTATTGGGAACTAATGTCTCTTGCTGTCCTAGATATGAAAACTACAAAAAATGCTACATTTTTTCCTGAAGAAATGACTCTGTCTCCGGTATGTTCTTTCGAAACGAAACTCCCACCCGCCATCGCCCTCCTGCAACACAGATTTGTTTAGCAACCGTATGTTTCCACCATCAAATCCAAGACCGGCACCGTGATGCATTAATGACGTCTAAAATAAAAGATGGACCATGAAAGCCAGTTGCTTGTGTGGAATGGTCAAGTGGAATCGGGTAGGTTTCAATCTTATCCTCCCCGCGATTTATGGGGCCGTTGCTGATGCAAGAATTACCTAATATGAATGCAAGCAAGTTGGCAAGCAGCAGCCTACTTTATGCTTGTTCTCAGTCTGTATCAAATGATGTTAACGTGTATTGAATGTTGAACACAATAATAACACGAGCCTTAAAGATCAAACATAACTATGCAGAGTCGTCAAGGTTTTGCTTAAAGAATCAAATCCCAATTTCCTTTCGCCTACCAGCATCACAAAAGACCAGCAGAGGCGGCAACTTGGAAATGATGAAGCTATTACCATATTTTAAGATATTTTATTATGGAGTTCCACGAATTGTTCTTTGATCCCTTCCAAGACAGCAATGTTAATCCTGTTGATGTTCTGCTTCAAATAGGCATCGGATCAGTCCAAAAAAGGCCGGTATTGGAAATTCGCTTTTGGTTTTGCGATAAAGGGTACAGACAAAGAGGATACCGCCTTTACAGATGGAGCTTACAATCAAAGACAAAAATGATGAGGAATCAACCTTTGGAAGGGTAAGGAAAAATCAGGAACCTTTTCTAAGAGCTTTGTGTGGAAGGGTTGACACTAATGATTTCTTTACCTGACAAAAGCAAGTTTGGACTTTTGTGTGAATGAAGATAGCAAGAATTTTGCTCAAAGAAAGATTCACACGCACGATTGCAAGTGGAGACGGAGACCCATTACTGCTATCTTTTACATTAAAGAAAGACAAAAATTAGAGACCGTAGCCACATAATTTAGACTTCAAATTCAATGCAGCAGCCAGACTCTTCAGCCACAAAATTCTAGACTACAAGCTAGTAACATAGAAAGGACATGCAAAACACCATCTCCTAAAGAAATGAAATCAACGTAGAGATATGTCCGCAAGAATGAGGCAATAAATTTCTCACCTAAACGTCCTCTTCTTGGGTGATGGTCAATGGGTGAGTTGTTTGTTTTGATGTCTCGATCCTTGGTCCCATGAATTAGGTGGTATTACGCCCAGATTAAGTTCACCATAAGAAAGATAACCATGATAAGGAAAGAAAATCCCTGAAACATTATTCGCTGTTACTAATGCAAGAGTTTTAAGTAGAAATTATGAAAGAGACAAAATGTGACTTACCTTGCAACGTGAGGCTGAAGAATATACCAACTCCGGAAGATAGCCCTGCTGCAGCTGCCCAATGTTGTAAACTGGAGTACCATTAGGATAGAATAAACCATAGTTCCTTTCTGAAGTTGGACCAGGCTTTAAATCCTCGTTAAAAAGTGCGAAAACGTGTACGTCAACTGGAACTGATGGTTTTGCTGGTGTTCCTTGTTTCTGCTGTATTCTCTTCAGCAGATTACCATTGTAGAGGCCTGCATTCTCTGGCGTTGCTCCAGCTTCATCTGCATCACCCTTGGAGGGCCACCCAGTCTCTGAAATTCGGACTTCAATGTCGGTATGTCCCATGGCTTTAATTGCAGAATACACAGCATCAATTTGAGCATACAGCATGTTATCATACTGCAGATTGGTATTAGGATCTTTCATTCCTTGATTTGCCTGGAAAAGTACATAGTCTAATGGCACTTGACTGGGGTTGTTCTTGTAGGCAAAATAAGGATACGCATTAATGAGGAAAGGAGACTTGGTTTGGGAGTGGAAATTCAATATTGGTTGGATATATTCAGCAAGATCCTGTTTGAAAGTCCCTGAGGAAGGAGGGTAGGAATTGGCTAAGATGTTCAGAGAATGTGCTGTTGTGACAGTAACCTGCTTATCTAGCCCAAGTTTTACTAGAGTATTGTAAACCGTTTGCATAGCTGGAAAGAGATAAGACATCAACTGTGTGTCATTTGAGCTAAAGATCTCATTTCCTACGGTGATGCAGGTGATTTTCGTCTGAGGAAGGTGGGTTTGAACTTGTTGCTGTATACAACTCTGAGCTTTATTGGGGTCTGTCATAGCCTGCAGATACTCATTTCCAAGTCCGATGACGAAATCTACGTTGGTATTGGAAAACGCGAGCAGCACATTTGGGTCAGCGTCATAGAGCTTTACTCTGCTGATGTTGAGGGACTGAAGGAGAGAAATGACACGGGGGGGCGATGGGAGATTGTTGGCGATCTGGCCATAGTTAATTCCAACTCCAAGGCCTTGGATTTGGACAGTTGAATCTGAAAACAGTGGAAAACAGAGCTAAGAGTGTTTGGTAACAAAACCACGCGAACAACACAGAAGATGAACTAACACAAGAAAAGGGATTAACATGACGAATGCAGAATATTTGTTCACAAATTCTAACAATAAAGGAAGAAAACTTTTGTATCTAATAGAGAAAATATCCAGATATTCAAGTCAAAACCTCGTGTGCTTGGAATGAAAGAATAGAATAAATATCAGCACCTTTCTATGGCGCAAAAATGTTCACAAACCCACTAAAAGGATCTTTTTTAATTCACTGCAATTCATCTAAATCTCAATCCAGAAGTTCAGAATCAGACTTTCAATTCCAGTTCTTTCCATGCTTCCGTTGAAAGAGAATTGACCTCAATCAATGGTGTAGGCACTAGAAGTCGTATACTTGGATCAATCAACAACATGGAAAGAAGAAAACAGAGCTGATACACAAAGATGTCATCTTTCTCTACATTTTCCAGAGAGCCAAACAGAGAAGTGAAAGGAGTATGAGGAGAAAGCAAGAAAAACCTGAAAGCGTGAGGACCAGAAAGAGCAGCTGTAACAGGACAAAGTAGGTGGCCATGTCTGATCAGACTGTGGTTTAAATCTAGAGAAGCAGAAGAAAGATGACCACCACCACAGCCCACGAACCACAGCAACAAAACAACCGCTTGCCAACTTTGTAGAGAATTTATATTGCTTCCGTACTACTTATATAAGAATAAGAGTTTCCGTTAATAAAAAATCCACAGAAATACAGAAATAAGTTGTCCGTCCACTCGGTTTAGGATTTTTCCGGTTCGTTTTCTTTTCTAAATGCGTAGTATCTGCAGTTGCTTCCGTACACGTATTCAACATCCGAAGAGTCGCATCTGTTGCAGGTGATTTTACTGACATTTTATTCCTAACCACTTTCCGTTTAACTCTCCTAAGCCTTAAGCCTTTCTCGATCAGTGTGTCCTAGATGGTGACTTGTATTTGTCAGTTTGTCAGAAGATTTGGTCCTAGCTCCTGTAATTGAGTCCACGAACGTCCCAAGTTGGTGCCAAATGCATATAACATTCAAGTTTCTTATTTCTCTTAGCAGGAATGACAAAATAAGTTCAAATGCTTGAACTTGGAATAAAGTTTGATCCAAGTTAAGAAGGCGATATTAAACTTGAACTTAATCAAACTTTAAATTGATTTGAAATTAAATATATCAAAAAGTAAATATTAGTTTATAATTAATATTTATTAATACATGTTGTATAAGATATCGAAATGAAATTAGTTACTTGTTTGATGTAAATAATCAAAAGCAAATGATACATTCCATGCATGTTTAACAAATAGAGTGTAACCATTTGGGACAATTGGATGAGCAAAGTACCGACTTGTCTGACAATTCATTCGCCAAAAGTGATACGACTCTTTTCCAACTTCTGTTTGTTCATACGAAGTACGTTCTGTAAAATACCAACTTGTTTTTGTCATTACCAGCAACTAGCTGATTTCATGTGTTTCAAAACCAGCATTTTGACTGTTGACAAAAAGGCTGCTTCGGGATGGCCATTATTTCTACGACAGGACTCAAAGTTCAGAATCCAAATCAAGCTTCTCGCTCTATTTTGCAGACGTCCGAGGAAAACTATGATGTGATGTTAGAAAATGCATAAAAAGTCATAATATTACATCAAACACTATTCACATCCACTTTGGTTAATTCATGTGTTTAAAATACGTTTTTGACCTTTTTTGTGTAAAAAATTATACAATATAATGTAAAAATTGACAAAATATTTTCTTTTATATTTTATAATACTATATAAATTTGAAAATTTTTAATTTTAATTTTCAGAATAAGCATACCCTTTTTTTTTTTCCTTCTGAGTCGACGAATCTGACTTAAGTAAGGGGATGTTTCTAACTTGTGAATAGAAAGTCTAGACATCAGTTTGGCAAACATGACTGGGAAAGATGTGAATATTATGGAAAAAGAAGAAGGATATTTTTGGTAATAGCGACGCGAATGATAAGCAAGCACCCACGTGTATTAGCACCGCCTACAGACCCCTTCCTCGCACCGCACGCGACGAGGATGGTCGGCTCCGAGTACCCCCCACTTTCCGCACTTCATGATTTACATGTGCCATGTTACATCTTTTAGGCCTCCCCGAACTTTTATTTATTAACAGTTTAATTTATTGAAAAATTATAGGTTGTATATTATTAAACTTTTCTAAATTTTACGCTCAGATGAGATTTTTTTTTTAGTGTCATTGTTGTATTATCAGTTTAATATATTTCAAAACTTTTATTTTCATTTTTTATTATAAACAAGTATATAAAAATGGTAATGGAGCGATCAAATCCGAAGCAACTAAAATTGAGTTTAAGTTTAATCGGGCCCTAACAGACTAAAGCTTAATTTGGCTTGAAAATTTTGTTATTTTTAATAAATATAAAATAATGTTATTTAGTCAAAATGACGTCGTTTTAAATATAAATGTTGAATTTAAGGTCAAATTAACTCTAAACAATTCAATATCAATCCAAAGCTTAATTTTTTTATAAAAAATTAAAATTTGGTCAACTTCAGGAACTAACTCATTGATTTCGGGCCAAGTTAAACTCGAATTAATCTACCAAGTCTACAATTATCTTTACGTTTCCCTTTTTTTTAAATTGTTTTACCTAAACAATTATTTGAGTCCACCGTTCCAATTTGAAAATCAAAGTATTCTTAAAATAATTAATTGAATTATTTATGATTTGTTTTAAAAAATTTTATTTAAAATTTTTATCATAAACTATGAAAAACGATATTTTTACCATCTAAATCAACTATTCAAATAGGCTTATAAAAATTTATTTAACTCGCTTTAAAATTTATAAAAATATCATGTCAATAACTAAATTAAAACATTTTACGGATATCTTAATCAACATAATTATATTATTAGTATCAAAATAAAAAATTTTAATCTTAGTAGCTATTAAAATAAATAATTTTATTTGAAATTCTGGATAAATACTAATTTTATGTATAAGAAGGATCTCGTTAAATTTAAGTAAATTATAAGATTAATCATTATAATTTTTTAAGTGAATGTGTATAATTTGACTTCCTTATAAAGATTTAAATGATCATAACACGATATATAAAGATTTATACTCAGTGCTACTTTGATTACACTTATCTTTATATTAACTCAAGGAAGAGTAATTATCTTAGTGCGTCATTAGTCAACCTAACATCACAAGACGTTATTTCAAGCTAAGAAATCAAATTTAATATTTAATTATTTAAATTTAATTTAGTTTCAAATATTTTAATGCATATGATTAATATTAATATTTTATCTTTATTTTTATAGGTTTGATTTAAAGAAAAAAGTTAAAATATACTTTTAATAATTAAGTTAATTTGACGATAATGAATAATTCAATTCGCCTAGAAATTAAACTGAATTTGGTGCAAAATCTCAGAAACCTGCACATGGTTAATGAAACTGAGCCATCTCAAAACGACAAATCGATCTCATTATGAACCCGGAGCAAATCAAAATACATCTCATTATGTACTCAATTTGCTTACTTCAATGGTTTTTTTGGAACTTACGGTTGAGAGACAAACATCTACTTCTGTATGTTTGTCTTTTCCTCTTTCCTACTAAGTAGGCAAGCAGTTTGTAACATTTTATGGAACAATGGTGAGGGGCATCTAATCAGCATGCAAAAGTTCATAACTTCTACGAAAAGTTCCTTCTTTTTGAACAATCTATGGAAAAGTTGAATAAGAAATTGAAAGGGAAAGAAAAGGACTAAAGAGAAATGAGTCGACATCTTTCTCTCCAAACGTCCTACTGGGATTGGATTCTTGTCGAGAAGAAATGAGCAGACCTAGAAAAGAACCCGTTCTTCTATTTGCATTTCATTACCCAACACTGAAAGACATGATTTTCCATTTTGAATATCACTTTTTAAGTTCATCAATAATATAATAATTTGCATTAAAACACTTAAAAATTCTCAATAAAAGTGATTTTTTAATATCATAAAATGTTTTCTTGTTAATTTTGAATTAGGGTCATCTCTTACCCTTTTCCATCAAATCACAATCTTAAATTTTAAATTCTAATCAGTTGGAGCATCCTTTTGTTCTTTTCAAGGGACATACTTCTACTTCTCTATTATACTCTGTATTCTCGTGCAAACCTCAGATATTTATGTCAAGTTATGTGAATTTTCTCTTGTCTCAAACCCAGAACTGTAAGTCTTTAGTTGTACCAGACAATCATGAAACGGAGCCTCTTAACGTTTCACACCAAAAGACCTTCTCTACGCGTACCAGTTACCACCAGCATATTTAGTGACTAGCCCAAAGTCCTCTAATTTATTTTTCCCCAACGACAAAAGTAGAGATTTGGTGCGGCACTACCCGTTAAGTAAATAAGACATTTTGATGGTTTGGGCATGAAAAGCACGATCAGGTTAGAATTAAGAAAGAACCCAAGAAAAAAATAAATCAACTTTAATTGCTTAATGGAATGGCATTTCATAAGATGATAGGAAAGACTACGCAAGCAACTAATGGTCCACAGGATCTTGTACCACCCGTACTAATCCATAACATTCATAACGAACAAGCTTCGCAATTGTGAAATATCTCCACCTGCTTAACACTTAGTAAAGGTCACCTTCCTTGTGAGTGTGAATCTAGTAAAGGTCACCTTCCTTGTGAGTGTGAATCTCACAATCTGAAATTGGGTATGAAACACAAGTCAGCAGATAACCTTGCTTCATTTGGTTCTCGTCCAGGAAGGAACCATCCGACTGGTCAACCGAACCCGAAACCATCTTTCCAGCACAGGTTGAGCAAGCCCCTGCCCTGCAAGAATATGGCAGATCAACTCCCGCAGCTTCAGCCGAATCTAGGATGTATTCATCATCAGGGGCTTCAAATTCATGCACTTCATCATCTGGTCCAATTAACTTAATCTTGTAGGTGGCCATTGATGCTTTGAAATTGGAGGAGCATCTCAAACCAAAGGACTTGGAGACACTCTTCACTGATCCCAGTGAAGATGGAGTCCTGATAATGGTGCTAGTGAACCGATTCTGGGGAGCAGCCCTTACCATACATTGGGAGGGAACACTAATAGTTGCCATCTTAACCCTGAATAACATGAAACGCTCTCAGTCAGCTCAATATTTCGCTCTAACAGTTTCTTAATCTTAATACTCCGTCACAACAGAAAATATTAAGAAATTGTAACCAACATGTAAACAAGGTAGTTTGGAAAATTAATGTATCTACGGAATTAGTTTTCCAGCTTTATAATTGCATCCAATTTCATAATTTGCTTCAGGTCCTCTAACATCAGCTTTTATGAACATCTGATGCAGCTGACTGTCGTGTTAATAAATTTTTTTTATAGAAAATGACAGTTTCCCAGTTGAACAAACAAGCCAGCAAGACAAATGAATTTATCAAAATGCCTGCAGCCCATGACTAGTTTTCATCAACTCTGCTAAGTAACAGAATCAAATATCAAAAAGCAAGAAGGAAATTTTGTATGCCTTCACTGACGTAATAGCAAAATGGAAGGAATGCATCCATTTCTGTAAACAAGGCGATGGATGTATGGAGCATAATGAGAAGAACAAGCTCTATTGCTCTCTGCTCTTCACTCGAAGCTCCAACTTAAAATGTCATTGTAATAAAACTAAGACAAAGCTTCTTATTCTTTCCATAGTGCTTGAAGATAGAAGTGCAAGTCAATAGAACATTAAGCAGATATAATACGCAGTCTCATTACATAACAGGGGAAAAGATAAGGCATTACATGGCCGTCAAGAACATAATGAGCCGAAGAATGTTCTCATGTCAGTGCTAAGGAGTTTGGAAATGAACTATAACGCTAGGTACGTCATACACAAAAAGGGTGATATCAATCTTATGTATGACCCTCATATCAACTTGTTCTGGCTTTAGTTAAATCAAGACATTAGATGTTTCAGACCCTTCAAACCATCGGCTTCAACAAGATGGTTAAGAGTCAAGTGCTGCCTTCCAATCCAGGTTAGGTTGCATTATATTACGCAGGCATCATTCCACTACTACATGTTGTTGAGGGATGAAATTTGTAAATCAAAAGAAAATGGAAATTATTCAACTGAAAACAAACCCCAGAAAAGAGAAAGCAAGAGAAAACGGTATAGCAAATAAAGTTAAAAACTATGTTGAAGGTAACTTGGATCAAAACCCACTATACTGATAACAAAAGGATTCTTTTTAATGAGTCCTGTAAAAACTATGTTGAAGGTAACTTGGGGTCAAAACCCATTATACTGATAACAATAGGATTCTTTTTAATAAGTCCTGGTAACAAAGGTTAAGACTTATGGTGAGGGTGTGCAAATTATTACAAACCTCATTCGTGTTACGTACGTTGCATCATTCGTGTTAGTTGGAAACACAAAATTAACAAAAATTTAAGAGAAACAGTACAGCTCTGTTTCCATTTTTCCTCCAGATCAAAATTCTGAAGCATTTTTATAGCAGAATAAAGGAGACCATTTTGATCAAATTAAAAAAAAAAAGCAATTGAATGAAGGCGTAAGCCCCACTGATGAAAGATACGTCCATACCCACATCAAAGAATCAAAATAACATCAAACAAAAACCAAAAACCTACAAAACTCAAAAAACCCAAAAACCTCAAGCACTCCCCGATCAAACAAAACACAACCAAGCGAGACCATATAGAAGAAGCAACACCCACCAGCACAAAACAGAACACATAAAAAACAACAAAAAGGATGTGAAACTCAAAAAGAACAGACCTTTACCCAGAAAGAGGAGAAGCAAAGCGAAGACAGGATGCTAGAGAGTTAAGAAGAAGTGCGGAGCGTACGAGGAGAGGCGGCTAATGACTAATGTGGTGGAGTGACACACGCACCCCCCACTATTTATTGTAGTTTTGAATAGAGAGAAAGTGAGAGAGGGGTTGGGTTATTTTGGCGTGTACCGAAAGAGAGGATTAACCATTTGGCGGTCCAACCGTCCAAGTGCGGAGAATGACGCCCCTAGGCCTCGTGCCACCTTCATTGGCTAAGCTCTTGCTCCGTTGCTTCTTGTTCCTCTTATATTTATATATATATTACATTTCGTAGCCAAAGTCAGTCATTTAGTGCATTAAAGAAGCAGAAATGCCTACCACGTACCTACAAATCTGTTATAACTTACAATATTTGAGTAACCAAAGTTGGCACCCTCGTTACCTCTTTTTTACTGAAACTTGATGGCAAAGTTATATTCACGTTATAAACGTTTTTATTTCACCAGTCAAGTCAACCAAAATTTTTATAGAGGGAAAGAATTAGTAGCTAAAATTTGACCAGCATTAGATAAAGAGAGTGCCCAGCCATTATTGACTAAAGAACATACTTAATACTTTAATATCCCACCGTAGCTTCAAAGGAAATCATAAACAAATGGAATTGAAGAAAAAGGTTGCTGCACAGGTTGACCTTTTTGTTTAAAAATTGCTTTTCATGTTAATGACCATAAGATGAAAATTGAGGAATCAATTTTGTTATTTAATAATATTAAATTATTTATATAAAATATTTAATTTACTAATTATTTATAAAATAATAATTTTATTTAATACAAAAATATAAAAATCTACATATTCAATTCTACTATCACTTGCAAAAATGTTTATGTCACTGTGTTTGCAAATCAAAAATTGTTTGGCTTGGTTGGCCTTTTCAATTTATATTACATTGTTTACATTAGCTTATTGGAAGAGCATACGATATATATAAACTTCTCCTAAAATTTTCACAAATGTTATTTTTTTTCTAATTTTAATATTTTGAAAATGTATTCTCTTGAATATTAGTTGAAAATAACAATGAAACACTCGGAGTATGAACGTTCGATATGAACTAATCAAATAATCCAACTCAACTATAAAATTCGATTCACACTAATTAAGTTCGGTTTACACTAATGGTTTAAGATTTCAAGTTATTAGTATAAATCGAATTCAAATAATAAAATGTTAGAATTATATTTGATTAATTATTTTATTGTAGCATAACTGAAACTAAATTGGTAATTCATCAACTTCTCTCTTATTACTGTTTTCTTTCACTTTTCTTACGTGCGAGACTTGTTTTAAGAGATGAAGATGATTGGGAGAGAAGGTGTTAGTTTTTTCTGATAATTTCTAGTTACAGAGAAAGCTTTGAATGCAGGTAACAATAAAAACTTAAAAGCAAATGAAGCCTATTTAGCAGCTGTTCATATCTTTTGTGATTATTATTAATAGTTTCTTTCCTTTTAGGACTATTTCCTATTATGTAATTTACTGTAATTAGGATTCCTTGTGATCTTAGGGATCCTGTCTCTTTTGAGAACTTGACTTGTATATATATTGAATACAATTGTGAATAGAAGGGGGAAAAATTCACCTCTTATGCTTTCTACATGGTATCAGAGCCCTCACCGATCATCGTATAAACAAGAATGACAAATCCGATGAAAGAAGTTGAGGAATCAGGCTCGGACAGGAAAACGCTGGGGTCCTATACTCTTTATGTGAATGATAATCCTAGTAATATCATTACGCAGGTATAGCTGAAAGGCGACAATTATGATGAATGGGCACGGGCTGTGTGGATTGCATTGCATGCCAAGAAGAAATATGGTTTTGTTGATGGCACCATCACACAATCAGTAGATGATTCTACTGAAATTGAAGACTAGTGCACAGGGAATTCTATGTTGGTGTCTTGGACATTTAACACCATTGAACCTGCTCTCTTTTCGATGTCTCGTATACGAAGACTGCTAAAGATTTGTGGGAAGACATTAAACAATGTTTTTCCATTAGTAATGGTCCTCGTGTGTAGCAACTTCGGACTGATCTTGCCAACTATAATCAAGAGGGTTAGGCTGTGGTCACTTATTTTGGTAAACTCAAATTTTTATGGGAAGAGTTGAATAACTATGACAAAATTATAATTTGCACTTGTGTTGGATGTAAGTGCAACTTCATCTCTGAATTGGAGAGAAAACATGAGGAAGAACGAGTTCATCAATTTTTGATGGGCCTCGATGAAGATGGATATGGTACAATCCGCTCAAACATCTTGAGTACAAAACCTTTACCAAATTTGAATCGTGCTTCCGCTATGCTTATTCAATAAGAACAGGTTCACACTATGACTCAGACAAAAGAAGAAAGAGGTGGTGCCATGAGTTTTTCCATCCAAGGAGCAACTCGATATCCAGGGGGGATAAGAAGAAGGATAAAAATGCAGTGTGCTCCAATTGCAACCAAAAAGGACATGAAACTGACTCTTGTTTTCAGCTTATCCGTTATCCTAAATGATAAGGCAATATAACCCATCCTACTACCTCTACACGAGGTCATGGCAAGAAATGTGTGACTGGTGGAGGAGGACGCCATAAGGGAGGAATGATTCGAGCAAATACAGTCCAAACTTCTGCTACTGATGGAGGAAGCAGCAATTCCTTGACTGAAATTGACAGGAAAGCTCTTGGAGAAATCAATGATGAGCAATGAAAAACTCTTCTCGGCGTGATAAATTCTTATAAGAATGGTGGTGGTGAAAGACTAATGGGTAAGCAAGATTGTGTAACCTGGATAATTGATTCGGGAGCTACATACCATATGACAGGAACATTAAAGATACTACAGGATGTGAAGAATATTGAACCATGTCCGTTGACGCTGCCTAATGGAGAGGAACCATGGCTTTAAAAGAAGGAATCGTGTTTCTTAAACGAAATTTAAAACTGAAACAAGTTCTTTTTGTTCCAAAGTTGCAGTGCAATTTAATTTATGTTTCACAGCTTCTTGATGATTCTGATTTTGTTCTTCAAATCACTAATAAAGTTTGTGATATACAGCACCAAATTACGAGGAAGTTAATTGGAGCAGGTGAACAACGTCAGGGGCCATATTTTCTCAAAGGTTTTGTGGTGGCACATGTTTCCAAAGCTACTGGTTTATCATCTTATGAGCTGTGGCATCGACTCATAGGTCATCCTTCAGTTAGAGTGGTAGAGTTTAACGCGCACCATGGAATTGAAAGATTGTTCGGATCCAAGGAAAGAAGAAGATGATAGATTCGAATTAACTAAATTAAATCTGATACGCAGGGTTTCAAATTTACCTACTAGACCTCACGAAGAACTTGTCTCGAGCAACTTAGATAACATGTAAAGAATAAACCAAGAAAGTCGTTTAGTATTAAAATCACGCCACAATCTGATTTAGTTGATAAGTAATGTTTAATTCTTAAGTTGAAAAGAACAAGAGGGGTTTCTTCTCTCAAGATGGCCGGTGGCTCACAAAAGATAATCTGATCAAAAGTTGTTCGAAAACCCTAAAACATAAGTGTTTATACCTAGGCTTAATGCTAAAAGACTTGGGCTTAAAATACATGGAAACCCAAAATATAAAAACTTAAAACAATTCCAAAATAGAATAATAAAGCTCTCCTCTTGGGCTTAAGTGATAATGCGCAGCCCAATACAATGGTCTTCAACTCCCAAGTGAGTCTAATCCAAAGATTTGAGATAAATGAATCAATTTGGGCTGTGATTTAGATAGGTCTCCTCTAATAGGCTTGGTGCACTCCATCCTCTCCACAAATTAGCCCATATGTGCATAGAGAGCTTCCTTGAGTCTCTCAATCCTAGCTCTGGATATAGGTCCAATTGGAATGACAAGCTCGCCCCCGTCACACACGCCATCTTCATGGTGATCCTTACTCCTGCTCACATCAGTCCCTCCCTCCTCAAGAAGATTCATCCTCGAATCTGATTCCATATCAAAAGGAGAAAGATCAGAAATAATAAAAGTTGCAGAAACAGAATACTTACCTGGCAGGTCAGTCTTGTAAGCATTGTCATTGATTTTCTCCATGACTTGGAAAGGACCATCACCCCGGGGGCCAACTTGGATTTCCTATGAGTAAGAAAACGCTCCTTCTTAAGGTGCACCGAAACCCAATCTCCAGGTTTGGAAGTCACAAACTTTCATCTTTTATTGGCTTGACAGGCATAGACCTTGTTTCTTTCCTCAATGTATTATCGTGCCTTCTTATGAATTTCCTTCAAATCTTTTTCCTTTGCAAATAAGCTCACCTTCTTAATTTTTCTCTCACTCTTTTTTTCTCTGTTTGCACTTTCTCTACTGCACATCCCACTTTCTTTTCCTCACCTGTGCAGTTACTCCCCATTGGGCCATTCTCATTTTCCTTTTGGGCCTCTTTTCCCTCTTCTTTTTTTAACCTCACTACTCGAACCCTTCTTACTTTTCATTGCTTTGACCTAGTCCAAGTAGATCTTATAGGGTGACAATGGCATCAAGATGAAATTTCTACATTTGAATTTAAAGGAGTACCTATTGGTGTACCCATCATGCTCTACCCTCCTGTCAAACTGCCAAGGTCCCCTAAGTAACAATGACCAACCTCCATTGGTACCACATCATATAACACCTCATCCTCATATCTTCTTACTAAAAATGGCACTATAACCTGCCTAGTCACCTTCACACCAGCACTATCATTGAACCACTATAAATTGTATGGCTCTGGATGTTTCCTACATGTCAAACCCAATTTTTGTACCATAGTCCAACTAGCTGCATTAGTGCAACTACCCCCATCAATAATCAAATTGCATACTTTTCCACCAACTAAACACCTCGTATGGAAAAGATTCTCTCTCTGATCTACAACCTCATATGTGGCCCTAACACTCAGTACCCTCCTAACTACTAGCTCTCTCAAAGAAACTATCATCCTCAAAATCATTATCAACAATAAGCTCAGATTCACTACCATTATCTTCCGAATCAATCATTCCATTATCCCTCATAATCATGACTTTCTTATTTGGACATTGAGATGCAATATGACCAATACCCAAACACTTAAAACATTTAATGCTAAATGCTTACTAGAAGAAGCTTAGGTGTTAGGTGTACCTTTAGGGTCAAACCCTACATTCGGCTTTTTGGGAGTCTCCTTGAAGTACACCCCCGTGTCTTTCGGCTTCTCCCCTCTCTTTGGCCATTTTGAACTCCATGATTGGCTAGAATTTGTCCCACTCCTTGTTGCCACTCTAACTTTGATTTGTTTCTCTACCTTCATGGCTATGCTCACCATGTCCTCAATCTCTAAGTAGTACTGCAAATCCACAACATTGGCTATCTCCCTATTGAGTCCACTCAAAAATCTGGCCATTGTAGCTTTTAGGTCTTCCTCTATGTTGGCTCGGATCATAGCCACCTCTATCTCCTTGTGATAATCCTCCACTAATTTAGACCCCTGAGTGAGTCTTTGAAGTTTCTAGTGCATCTCCCTGTAATAGTAAGAAGGTACAAACCGCTTCCTCATGCATGCCTTCATATCATCTCAAGTAGTAATTGGCATCTCTCTATTTCTCCTCCTGGATGTCACCAACTGATCCCACCATATTAGTGCATAATCTATAAA
>JANZXP010000195.1:4388419-4421707 GCA_027576715.1 Erythroxylum flavicans | reverse complement strand
TGAGGAAGAAGTTGATTTTAAAAATATTGTGGTTTTCTATTAATGCTTTATTGTTAAAATTAATGTGATGCCATGTGAAATGAATGTAGTGATTGCAAGTAGCTCACCCTTATCATAGGATATGTACCGAAATGACCTGCGGGCGTCTCGGTGTGTACCCTACGGTAAGGGGGTGCTACAACCTAGGCCTTCCTCTAGCTTCTAAGAGACTAAATTACAATGAAGTAGACCCCTCATTGAAAAGGTTCAAAAGAAAATTAACACTTGATGCAATAGTTCTCTTATATGTAAGGAAGTTACAACTAATTAAGATTGTTCTAAGCTCTCTGTATGTTTATTGGGCCTCTCATTTTTCTTCGCTAAGGGAATAATGAAATCTATTGAGAAAGCTATCAGAAAATTCTTATAGGCTAGAGGGAGAGAAGGAACATTCAAAGTAAAAGTGAAATGGAAAGGAACATGCAGCCTTATTGATAAGATCTCATCTTGACAAATTATTTGAAAATATCTCCTTTGTTTTGATTTATTTTGGTGTTTAAATATTAAAATTAATGTTTGTTTTATTTTAGGAGATAAAAAGTGGAGATTGCATTGAATTGGGACTCTATTGATAATAATCACAAATTTTGGATAAAATGACAAAATTGATGTAGTGGATAAGACTGATCACTTGAAGAGTTGGAGTTTGACTGGAAGACTTCTCCTTATCCTTATCATGCAGGAATTTGAGTTTATTTTAAATAGACATCCTTACAAGTTAGAGTTAGATTAGGATTAAATTAGAAAATCTTATAAAAGAGACGTTCCTCACAACTGAAAAAGGTTTTTTCTTCTTACGTTTTTTCGCAATTCTCTGTCTTTCTTTTATTTTTATTATTGGACCAAAAGCAACGTGTGGCTAAACTCAGTCGTTCTGATTCAAGGGGATTCAATACTATGATTGTAACTTTGTGAGGTTTTGTGTTTCAAAATTTTATTCAAATATTTCTTATTTTGAGTTCTCATATTTCATAAATGATTAATATTCGATTAATCTGACAATTTAATTTAATATTGATTATTCTATCACTATCTAGGAATTCAATGATCTGTAATTTTCATGAAATTTTGGTACAAGTAGCAAATAAATTTTCATATTTAACTTATGATAAACAAGAAAGTTAAATTAAATAGTTGTAGCTATCTCGATTATTTAATTTAGAGTTTAGTCTTTTTCATTAAGCTTATTACTATCATTTATTTGATATGGAATGTTATCACATCTAGTCAATAGATGATAAGTTTTGGTTTGGATGCTGGGATTGAACCAATTAATTTAGGAAATTTTGAGACTTATTATGGCTATCCTAATATGTTTTAGACTAACTGCTTGAATCGTGAAAATATTCTTTTTAGACCAATGATCAATGTTACAATTAGATGAGATCTTTCCCTTGAATCTGAATTTGGTAATCTTAACTTTCTCAATTTTAAATTCAGTTGATTAATTTATTTTCGCCTTAATTTTAGTCAAACAGTTATTTCATCAAACTCCCCTCCCTATTTAATCTTATCGCTTGAAATTAAAAAACTAGTATTCAGTTCTCTAGGGATTCAACCTGGTTCCATGACTACTAAAAAATTTTGGAGAGGCGGAATTATTTTGGAGGCTTTGACAACCTGACAAAACTTGAACTTAGGATTATGAGAGACATTGACCTTCAACATTTGAGAGAGCCTTCCATACACAAAATAAACAAATAGGGGGACTATTTAACTATACTGACTCAAAGTTTAAAAGTTTTACATAAATGATATGTTTTTTATTTTTAAAAGCAAAAAAATTAAATCAAATCCAAACTTAAATTTCAGGCTCAATTAGACTTCAAATCGACTCCAAGTCTGTCAATTTTAGCACTTTAATTAATTAATTAATTAATTAATTAAAATTTTAAATTTAAATTCAAAAACTTGAATTAGAATCGACCTCTTATTATTATTATAATTGATATAAAATTTTCAAGTTCCAATCTTCTTTTGAAGAACTTAAAAAGTCTACTTTGAATGCTCTAATAATTGATTCAAATTGTTATACATAATTAACGCGCACCACGGAATTGAAAGATTGTTCGAATCTAAGGAAAAAAGAAGATTATAGATTCAAATTAGCTAAATTAAATCTGATACGCAGGGTTTCAAATTTACCTACTAGACCTCACGAAGAACTTGTCTCGAGCAACCTAGATAACGGGTAAATAACAAACCAAGAAAGTCGTTTAGGATCAAAATCATGCCACAATCTGATTCAGTTGACAAGTGATGTTTAATTCCTAAGTTGAAAAGAGCAAGAGGGGTTTCTTCTCTCAATATGACCGGCGGCTCACAAAAGACATTTTGATCAAAAAGTTGTTCGAAAACCCTAAAACATAAGTATTTATACCTAGGCTTAATGCTAAAATGCTTGGGCTTAAAATATATGAAAGCCTAAAATATAAATAACTTAAAACAAATCCAAATTAGAATAATAAGGCCTCTCTTCTTGGGCTTAAGTGATAATCGTAGCTCAATACAATGGTCTTCAAGTCCCAAGTGAATATAATCCAAATATGTGAGATAAATGAATCAATTTGGGCTGTGATTCGGATAGCTCTCCTCTAATAGGCTTGGTGCACTCCATCCTCTCCACAAATTGGCCCACATGCGCATAGAGAGCCTCTTTGAGTCTTTCGGTCCTAGCTTTAGACATAGATCCAACTGGAATGACAAGCTCGCCTCCGTCACGCACTCCATCTCCTTGGTGATCCTTACTCCTGCTCACATCAGAGTTGATTCCTTAAGTTAGCTCATCTAATAAGAATAATCATGAAACTTGTGATATTTGTTTTTGTGCAAAACAAACAAGAGAAATATTTTATTCCAGTGATAGTAGAGCTAAAGAATGTTTGATTTAATTCATTGTGATTTGTGGGGACCTTATAGAGTTTCAGCTTCTTGTAAGGCAAATTATTTTCTCATTATTATTGATGATTATTCTCGTGCTGTATGGATTTATTTATTCAATGGAAAATCTGAAGTGACTAGTACCCTTAAAGGTTTCTTTGCAATGATTCATAGACAATTTCATAAAGAAGTGAAAACTGTTCGCAGTGATAATGGCAGTGAGTTTCTTTGTTTATAAAAATATTTCCAGGAATAAGGAATTTTACATCAGACATCTTGTGTTGGAACCCGCAACAAAATGGACAGGTTAAGAGGAAACACCGTCACATTCTCAATGTGACAAGAGCATTGCGATTTTAAGCTAATTTGGGGTATCGAGTTTTGGGGCGAGTGTGTTCTCACAGTGGGTTATTTAATTACTAGAACACCCAGTGTCATGTTGAAAGGAAACATTCCATATGAAATTCTATTTGGAGATGTGCCTTTTTATGATCGCATTAAGATTTTTGGATGCTTGTGTTATGCTCATAATTTGGCTCGAGATAAAGATAAATTTGGAAGTAGAACTAGAAAATGTGTATTTGTTGGGTATCCTTTTGGCAAGAAGGGGTGGCGGTTGTATGATCTAGATAAATCCGAATTCTTTGCATCTAGGGATGTAGTTTTTGATGAGACAAAATTCCCTTATACTTCTAAACAAGGTTTTAAAACTAATGCCGAAAGTGTGCCTTTGGTTAATGGTTTGGGCTTTGAGGAGCCGAGTGAATTGAGCACAAACAGACCTAAAGCTACAATTTCTCCAACAACAGGAAGTGTTGCTTTCAATGAGAATCTTGAAATTGAAACTGTGGCAACTGTGAATGACTTTCAAGAAGAACAAATTGGTAGGGGACATAGGGTGAAACAACCTTCAGTTCACTTACAGGAATATGTAACCAATGCCGTTACAGTCGGCCCCCTTACGCGTTCCTCGCCTCAATCGGACTCCTCAGGTGATCTCTATCCTATAGCTCACTTTGTGAATTATGATAAAATTTCTCCACAACATCAGTTTTTCTTAGCAAATGTCACTGCAAGACGCGAACCTCGAACCTATAATGAGGCTGTGAAAAAAGAACAGTGGTGTGAAGCAATGAAGAAAGAAATACAAGCATTTGAAGATAATGGAACTTGGACAGTGGAAGATTTGCCTTTTGGGAAGAAAGCAATTGGTAGCAAATGGGTGTATAAAATCAAATACAACTCTGATGGGATCATTGAACATTATAAGGCACACTTGGTGATTCTTGGTAACAAACAAATTGAAGGTATTGATTATCATGAAATGTTTGCTCCTACAGCAAAAATGGGCACTGTGTGCACCTTACTTGCCATTGCAACAGCGAAGAGTCGGGAACTCCATCAGATGGATGTTCAAAATGCGTTTTTACATGGCAAATTAAAAGAAGTTTACATGAAAATGTCCCTTGGATTTACCACTCAACAATCAAACAAGGTATGTAAACTCCGAAAATCTTTGTATGGGTTGCGTCAAGCTCTAAGATGTTGGTTTGCTAGATTGGCTACTCGTTTGAAGGAATATGGTTTCACTCGGATTACTCTTTATTTGGGTTTCGTAATAAGCATTTCCATTTGAATGTGCTTATTTATGTTGATGATCTGATTATATCTGGCAATGACACATTTAGCAATTTAAAGCTTATTTAAACCGATGCTTTCACATGAAGGATTTGGGTAGGCTTAAATATTTCTTGGGTATTGAGGTGGCTCGTAATGCAAATGGTATTTATCTGAGTCAAAGGAAATGTGACTTGGATTTGATTTATGAGGTTGGGTTACTCGGCGCAAAGCCAGCTTCGACTCCTTTTGAACAAAACCACAAATTGGCGCTTGCAGACAATGGTGCTTTGGCTGACCCTGTGCGATATCGACATCTTGTTAGATGTCTTGTCTATTTGTTGTTCATATGACCTGATTTGTCATATTGTGTTCACATTCTTGCTTAGTTTATGCAAGAACCGAAACAAGCAAATTGGGAGGCAGTCTTGCAGGTTGTCAAATATTTGAAAGGAAATCCAGTTTAAGGTGTTTTGTTAAGTTCTCATTGCAATTTTAGGTTGTATGCTTATTGTGATTCGGATTGGACCAGCTGCCTTTGACGCTTCGTTCTTTAACAGGATACTTTGTTCTCCTTGGTGACTTGCCAATCTCCTAGAAAACTAAGAAACAGCACTGTTTTTCACTCTTTGGCTGAAGCTGAATATCATTCCATGGCAACTACAGTATGTGAATTAAAGCGGTTGAAAGAGGTATAGAATTTTCTTGGTATTGAGCATTCTACGCCTATGAATTTATTTTGTGATAGTCAATCAACTTTGCACATTGCATCTAATCCTGTTTATTATGAATGAACGAAGCATATTGAGGTAGATTGTCATTTCATTCGTGATAAGATAGAAAATGGCAACATACAGACAGCACATGTGTGCACTTCAGTTCAACCAGCTGATGTCTTGATTAAAGCCTCGCATATTGAGCAGCCGTGCATATCTTTTGCAATTATTGTTAATAGTTTCTTTCCTTTTATAACTATTTTCGTATTATGTAATTTACTGTAATTACGATTCCTTGTGATCTTAGGGATCCCATCTCTTTTAGGAGCTCGACTTGTATATATACTGAATACAATTGTAAATAGAAGGGAGAAAAATTCACCTCTTACACTTTCTACAAAGTTATAAATACAAAAATAAACAGAAAAAAGGTATTACCTAAAAAAATCGTAGCATAGAAGACGCTGAAGATACAGGAGATGCTGAAGTCGACGCAAAGAACCAAATATAATGTCGTTTTTGTGAAAAAAAAAACTTGTTTTAAAAATACACGAAAATGTGATTTTTATGTTTTTGTAAATTTATGGTAGTTTTCTTATTTTAAAAAACGAAACCTGAAAATAAGTTTCAAGCATCTTTTTTTTTTTAAGAAAACAACAACAAAAAAAATTGTTACAAAAAAGGCAACCAAACAGCCTTAGGCTTTCAGCCTAAACACGGGCTTTAGAATTGCTGGGTTATAGCCCGATTCCAGAATTTTAATTAAATGGTGCCTGTATTGGTTAGCAAGAATTGATACCTTTCCTGGATCGGACGGTTAATTATATTCCATGATGATTGGAAATATTTTCCACAAATCCAAAAGGAAAAGAGCCCACGCATCGCTTTCTCTATCATATCAGTCTGCCTCTGCCTCTCTTGTAAGCTCCATTTCCCTCTAAACCCTAAATCTATTAACATATCTGTTAGCATCTTCCTAATTTGCATTATTAGACAGTTTCCCATCTCCAATTGTTGCAGATATTCAATTTACCATGGCGGCAAGATCAGTGACACGGCTGGTGTCTCGAAGGTTCTCAAGTAGTGGAAGAGTTCTCAGTGAGGAGGAAAAAGCTGCAGAAAATGTATATATTAAGGTAACTTCAACATGATTATGAACCAATCTTTGAAGTTCGTGTTGAATCTTGTAAATATTATGTTGACTAACTATTTCTGGTAATGGAGAAAGTGCGGAGTTGGAAACCCAATGCTGAGATTTCTTTTGTTCATCTGATATTAGTGCATGCCCTACTTGATTAGATTGGATGTCTATTTGTCACTACAAACGCCTTGTCGATTGACCTACATTTTCTTAACTGTTGGCTTCACATTTCAGAAAGTTGAGCAAGAGAAATTGGAGAAGCTTGCACGCAAGGTATGAGCTTCGTTTTTTCAACTTTTCATTTTTCCCCTTGCCAGGATATGTTTAGGGTGTTTATAGTCTTCATCTTTCGAATATATAACGAAACTATGATTTAAATCTTGGTATAACCTATCATTGAAAAGAGAAGTATGTTCTTTTAACACAATATGAACCAAGTAAGATGCTGTGAACGTAATTAGAATGTAGTGTCTAGAAGCGTCTTTATTGTCAATGACCTGGTTAATTGCCAGGCATTCTATTATTTCTAGTACAATGACTTTCTTTTTGGGTTTGAGCATAGCATTAACTAGGCGGCCCTCCCACTTTTTCTGAACACTTTTGTTTATTTTGCTTGAGTGGATACTCTTTGCTCTTAAGTCTGAAATAATCGTTTTACTTACAGTGAAGAGTAAGCGCAATGGCTAATTTAATCTAGTTCTTGAAGGACAAGTGCTTGTATACCTTGACATTTATCGTAAATGTGGTCCATATGCTTTAATTGTGGCCATAGATGTGTAAACGTTAATTTTGCTGTGGTATTGAATCAAAAATAGCAAAAGGCTGTTGAGGTGACTGCAATTTGCTTAAATCTAATGCATTGTGCATTAACTTTTTTCAGGGTGCAAAGCCAGAAGAAAAGGCTACCTCAAGTGCACCAGCTGATGCAAAACCACCTGCCTCAGCCTCTGCAACTGGAGCGACCTCTGAAAAGGTTTCAACAGACAAATACCGAAATTATGCAGTTTTAGCTGGTACAATCACTGCTCTTGGTGCATTAGGTTGGTATCTCAAATCTGGTGAAAAGAAAGCTGAAGTCCAGGATTAGGCCTCTGTGCTTACTGCTTAGCAAGCAAAGAAAGGAAGAAAATTCACATTTTATACTGCGACAGTTGGTCCTCGCTCCTACTTTAGTAGCGGGCAATAAACAAACAATTTAGTCTACAATCTTTCTGTTACCTTTTTAAGTAAAACAATGCACATAGTTTTGATATTGAACAGTTGTGCATATGGGATTGGTTTTATACAGTCCCTAAACTTGAGGTCAAAGGCATTTATCAGGAACTGTTATTTTCTTATGTCAAGATATTCAAAGTGTTAACTAAGAAGAACAAACAAGAAGTAAGGGGGACACAAAAGGAATTTCACAAAAGGCTATGAAAGGAATTCACTAATGATAGCTGGATTGTAAAATTCTGCCGTAATATAATACATCTCAATCTTTTATTTTGTTATGTATGCTGACAAATGTATGGTTAGTATTGAACCAATAATTGTATAAATGTACATATGAGCAAATAACAAAATGACGCATAATTTCTGCACATATATGTCTTATATGATATCAAAGCTTTCCTTTGACCATAGTCAATAATGGAGGAAAGCTCTGGGTCACTAGCTACCACTCTAAATGGTATATTATCATCTTCTCTTGATTTTTCAGCCCTAGCAAAGACACAAATCAAGTCATCGAAAATTCAGGTTACAAAGCTGGTAAAGAAGAAACCAGCTATTGCTATGTTGGTTGTTTTCAACCTTCGGAGAAGAAGTAACAGGACAGGTAAACAATTCTAATTCATCTTACCAAGTTTGGTAAATTTTGGAGAATCTTTATGTTCAATGATCCATGGTTAGAGTTCTTTAACTAAAACATCAACTTTCAACAATTAAAAAAGGTTCGCACATCATATCAGAATACATGCAGAAAGTTAAAACCGTAGGAAACTCACTTCAAGCGGCAGGACAGGACATGCAATCATTGAGTATGAACTAATATTAAGTGCCCTGAATAGTCTTGGTCATGAATATGATCATGTTGTAGAATATAATCTTGTTGTAATTTATCTAACACACTATAAAAACTTCAACTTTACAAGAAGTGCAATACTTTCTTATGATGCATGAAACACAATTGTTTAAGAAGATATCTCATCACCGACTGCAAATTCTGCAACTTCAATCAAAACAATCAACGAGGAAGAAGTGGATTTATAGGAAGAGGAAATCATGGGAGAGGGGGCAAATGAAATGGAAACATAATCTTTTGTCAACTTTGCCACAAACCCAGCCGTGAAGCAATAAAATGTCAAAAGATTTGATATATCATGGCAAGGTAACACTACCCAACCATGGATGCAGAATATCTTCACTCATCAAACACAGAACAATGCATAAAACTATCCTCAATCCTATTTGGCTCAAAATCAGCATGGATATCCCTCCTCAGAAGTAGTCAATAACAATGCATGATTTATAGATAGTGGGCGACAAATCACGTAACAACAGACCTTAATAATCTGTTAATAAGTTTAGAGTACGGTGGAAAGGATCAGCTCACTGTTGGTAATGGTAACTCTCTTCCTATTGTTAATATTGAATCATCTTACATATATTTCCTAGATAATATACACACACCTCTTGCACTAAACATATTTTGCATGTTCCAAACATAACAAAAAATCTGATGAGCATTCCTAAACTTACCAATGACAACAAAATTTCTGACGAGTTTATTGATGAAAGTAGTCTGTTTAAAGACAAAGCAAGAGGGAAGATTCTGCTCAAGGGAGTGTTTCGGGATGACCTCTATAGCTTTAAAGCCACTAAACCCCCAACAAAATCAGGTTAGTCTTGCAAACATATCCTGCTCATAAGTCTAGTTTTTCACAATAGAAAGTTTCTTCTCTTTTAAAGGGCAGTAATTGTGAGACAAACATAACATAGAAAAATGTTAATATTTGGCATGCCAAATTAGGACATCCTTTCAACAATATCTTGAAACAAATTCTGAGTTCAATGAAATTCAATATTAATCTCAACAATTGTGACATTGTGATGCCTATAAGCAAGGAAAATTGCATCAACTACCTTTTCAAACTCATGACATAACTACTCAAAATCCATTTGACATCATATGCTCCGATATCTGGGGACCCTCTCTATATCTCTCAACTAAAGGACATAAATACTATCTTATTTTTGTTGTTGTCTACATAAGATTCACACAGTTTTATCCCCTAAAATTAAAATTTGATACTCTATTAGTTTTTGTCAAATTCAAAACCAATGTTGAACTTCAATTGAACAGAAAAATCAAAGCTCTACATGCTGATATGGGAGGTGAATACAAAGCCCTCTTACCTTACCTCACAAAACATGGAACACAACCACGTTTTAACCGTCTTTTCACTCACCAACAAAATGGTGTCTTTGAGAGAAAACACTGACATATCACTAAAATAGGACTAACTCTTTTATCCCATGCTCATATGCCTCTCACCTATTGGTTAGAAGCCTTCTCTACAGCCACCTATCTTATCAATAACCTCCCATCTCCAAGACTAAACAATCTCTCACCATTTGAAAAGTTGCATAATAAACCCCCAAATTATCTTTATCTTAAAACTATTGGTCGTAGTTGCTTTCCTTATCTCAAATATTATTCTCATCATAAATTTGGGTTTCATACCACAAAATGTGTTTTTCTTAGATATAGTTCAATGCATCAAGGTTACAAATGTTTAACTAATCAAGGGAAAATCATCATATCTCATCATGTGATATTCAATGAGGAAGAATTTCCATTTCCTCAAAATTTTCCCACACACTCAAATCATCCTATAGCTTCACCAAGTCTTCCTACCTTCACTCTAACCTAACTTCACCCTCTCTAAAGACTGTCACGACTTACTCCTCTACTACAGAATGTTCTCACAATTGAATTCTCCAACAGACAAGTAAACTCTCAGAATCCTTGCTCACCATCACATCCTACAACTTTATTAAAAAATCAAAATACCCTACCTAATCCCATTCTATCAACCACACCAAACACTGAACCAAATCCTTCATTCCCATTAACACAAAATAATCATCCTATGCAAACCCGCTCTAAAAGTGGAATTTTTAAACCCAAACTTTATTCCTTCTTCCTTGCCTTAAATCCTTACACTGAACCCACAACAGTTTCTGAAGCTTTAAACAATCCTATATGGTTTCAAGCTATGCAAGATGAATTCAATGCTTTACAACAAAATCACACTTGGACATTTGTTCCCTATGAGCCTACCAGCATATTCTTGACACAAAATAGGTGCTCCTGACCAAGGATAATACTGATGGGACTGTTTCTAAACACAAGGCTTGGTTTGTCGCCAAAGGGTTTAATCAAACCCTTGGCATTGACTTTTCATAAACTTTCAGCCTTGTTGTGAAAGCCTCAATAATCAGAGTAATTTTGTCACTTGTTATTTCTCATCACTTGGATATCCAGCAAGTTGACATCAACAATGCATTTTTACATGAGGACTTACATGAAACTGTTTATATAAATCAGCCACGAGGACTTGAAAGTAAAACATAGCCACATCATGTTTGCAAACTGGCTAAAGCTCTCTATGGGTTGAAAGAAGCTCCTAGGGCTTGGTTTCATAAACTAAAACATGCACTGTCTCAGTTGGAGTTTCATAATTCAAGGTCAGATACTTCTCTATTCTATTCAAATAATAATGGAATCATTACAATGCTACTAGTCTATGTACATGATATCCTAATCACAGGAAATTCAACTCAAGCTATTCATGCAATTTTCAATCAATTACAGTCTCAGTTTGCACTTAAAATGCTTGGAAGCATAAATCATTTTCTTAGTTTTGAAGCATATAAAACCAGACATGGATTATATCTTTCACAGAAACATTACATTGAAGATTTACTTACCAGAACCAATATGTCTTCATGCAAGCCCTGTTCCACTCCAATCACTTTAGCAACCAAGTTATCTTTACGCGATGGCACACCCTTTGAATACCCAAAACTCTACCAAAGTACCATAGGAGCACTTCAATGTCTATGTAATACAAGACTAGACACCAACTTCACAGTAAACAAATTAAGTCAATTTTTACAAAATCCTCTAAATATACATTGGATTGCATGTAAAAGGGTTCTGCGTTACCTGAAAGGAATTTTAAATATGGGACTACTTTTTTAACCATCATCTACTCCTCTTGATCTCCACGCCTACAGTGACTCTGACTGGGCCAGCTCTCCTGAGGATCAAAAATCAACAACCGGAGGATGCGTCTTCCTAGGGGGAAACTTGTTTTTCGGATCTCCAAGAAACAATCGACAGTAGCTCGGTTAGCACCGAGGCTGAATATCGAGCCCTCCCACAGGTGTCTACCGAACTCATCTATCCCATATCCTACTATCTGAGTTAAGGCTCCCTCCCTCTCACAAACCTATTATGTGGAGTGACAACAACGAGGCTCGATTGCTGGCTCAAAATCCACTATTTCACTCAAGAACAAAACATATCGAAGTGAATGTACACTTTCTCAGAGATAAAGTGGAAAAAAAGAACTTGAGGTTAGATATGTTAATACTATAGATCAACTTGCCGACATCCTCGCAAAGCTCTTGACTTCGGCGAGATTATTCTCTTTGACTACCAAACTGATCCTAGTTCGAAGCCTTCGGTTCAGTTTGAGTGGGGGTGTTAACGAAGAAGAACAAACAAGAAATAAAGTAAGAGGGACACAATAGGTAAGTTTTGCTGATGACAAGTTATGTTAGAGTTGACAAAATTAATGTCTCACTTGGTCACAAGATTTTCACTGTTTTTAGTTAGTCGACTCTGCTTAACATGCGGGCCTACTGCAATATTTTCACGCACGTAGTGATGATCCTTGGGATTTAGCCAAGACAACGTGTGTCCTTTAACCCGCACTCTCAAATATTCTTCTTTCTTTAAAGTATTTGCTTGGAAATGCTTAAAACTAACTTAAGAGGCTCTATTCTGATTGCCCCGTGGAAATGCTCTATTCAGTCATTTTGGGTCATGTTCAGTTTTCGTAAAATTTCTTTGAGAAGAGAAGTATAAGATTAAATGTAGCGTATAACAGAGGTAAGAGATTATCAGCCCAGGTCATGAGATTATGTCACTCTCCTTTCTTTATGTTAGAGAAGAATATAAGAAAGGGAAAGCTTTAGCTATTCCTCTACAATGGCTGTCATTATCACCATTAAAGATTTGATCAAACAAATATTAACCCAAGAAACCCTTTAAGAAAACATGATTTATTTTTCACTAGGACGTGTGAAAATCCAAGATCTAAGGGTTGTTGGAGTTCCTTTTGTAAGAGAACACTTCTTTATCACTCCTTATACATTAGAAGTATGTAGCGTAGTGGTCCAAATTTTGGTCCAGAAGCAATCCGATCATAGCTTACTCAACTAACCTTATTATATAGAAATTTAAAATGATTATCATCTTCAAGTACTTCGTTTCCCAAGTTTCCTCAGACCCCTAGCGTTTTGAACTGAAGAATTAGCTACCACTATCCATAATCTTTGACTAGTCAGTAAGGACTCGGTTTTAGATGTGTCCTTTTCAGGTTTTCCTGGCATTAAATTTTAAAAGACAGACAACATATGACATGATTATCTGTAGCTCAAGGTCACAGGTTGACTTGAGTGACAACTATAATTTGCGAACCAATCTTTTTGCCTCTCACGCGTCAAGTAATTAATAATAATGGGGTGATGGATTTGGATCTTCAAAAAGCTTTATATAATTCTTTCCCTTTAAAATGAATAAATCTATGCTTTACCAGACACGTAATTAATTAGGCTCTCTTTATTATCGTCACTCAGTCACTCGGTACGAAATTTTGTAACAAAGCAGAATTTAAGGAAGTATGATAATTCGTAACTTTACTTTTATATAATAAAAAAATTATTTTCGGTTGACTCATATATGAGTTTGATAATAAAAAAATGATACAAATTATAAAAATAGATATAAATACTGATATATCTTTTTGCATTATGCAAATTAGGCTATCTTCTTAACAAAAAATGACAAAGAAACTAAGAAAAATGTCTTTTTGCATTATGAAAATCTCTTTCTTATTTTTTCTCTGATCTAATTAATCTATTATAACTCTATTTTACCACAAATATGACATCTTTTTACCAATCTAACATTAAAATGACGTAGTATTTGTGACTAAATAAGACTGGAAAAAATTAATGAAATAAAAGATCTGAACATCTTTTTTTATATGGTGTGCGGGCTTATTTAGATTTATAAGATAAATCTTTGATGTAAAAAAGATTTTATATGGTATAATTAGGTAAGAAATTTTATATTGTTGATAAGTAAAATATGTTAACTTCAAAATCCTAGTTCAATGTACATGTTAAGAATAATTTAAGGATCATTTTTAAGTTTATCCCGCTCCTTCTCTATAACTAAAATAAGGTTAACTTACTAAATTAAACCACAATATTTTTCAAATTTTTGATTGAGTTTATGTTATTATTTATGATATTAAGTTATATAATATTTTCAAAATAATATTAGTAATGATTTAAACTCTCACGAAATCAAATTTAATCAATTCTTAATAAATATATCGATAACTTATTTTATGTAGTATTATATTCTATATTCTGATTCATTAAATATTACTTAATTTTAAAAATGATTTTTAAAAATGAATTAAATATACGAATTTTATTTTATTTATTATTTTTAATTCATTTTTCATCTTATTCAAAATATAATAAATATTGTTTAAATAATTTTAAAGTACTAAATAATACCAATATAACAATAAAAACTTGTTTAAACTTTAAATTACAAACCACAACTTTAATCAAAACTTCAATTAATGTTAAACCGTGTGTCGAGTATAAATCCTTCAGTTATGCCAAAAAATACACTACACTTATAAAGATTAACATGGGCACAACCCATTAGAGATTTTTCATAAACTATATTTAAAAAGGGGTTGGGAAAACGAAATATAAGGCTATGTTTGATTAGAGGTAAAGTTTTTAATGAAATTGAATGAAATAGAAAGGAATGGAATGGTTTATAAAAGAATAGAACGTAAATAGATGTAATATTAAAAAATTATTGTTTGAGAGATGGAAGGGTTCATAATGTAATATAGTGAAATGTTATTTGGATAAAAGGTTTATAATATAATATAGTGTAAAGTTATTTATCATTTTACATTCTGGCGTAAACTTTTAAATCGAAAGTTTTTTATTTTTACTGTTTATGATAAAACGATATGTAATATGAAATACCCATTTTTTATCTCATTCTATTTTATTTTATTATAAAGTCTCGTTTTAAATAATTGGATAATATTACTTTTTATTTTATTCTATTAATAATCCCTAACTACACATACTCTAAATATAACACATGAAGAAGATTTGGATACAATGTGGCTGGCGAGTGGTGGTGAGTGATCTGTGTCAGCTATACACAGAAGCCTAAATATATATATTACCCAGTCCTATACTGCTATCTCAGATTTTTGTAGAAACGACAAAAACCCAGATAAGGAAAGATTACAATTTCACCAGATTTACGCTTCAAATAGAACTATGTCTTGTGATACTAATTCTTGCATTTTCACTTTCAATTTTCTCTGCAACAAAGCAAGGCGGTCCCAGTAACTTTGCCTCATCTCCTGAGATTAGGCGGGACTTATATAAATAAATAGTTGAGATTTATGGGACAGAATAAGACACTATAAAAATTGGACAGAAAATCTTGTCCCCAGCTCCATCTCTTAAGACTCTTACAATGTCCTTTTATTACAGTTTTCTGCAAAAGAGCTATCATTACATATTTTGATCAAAACAAAAAAAGAGGTCTCTCCATTGGAAAGGCCTTTGTAAAAGCTGGTTCAAACCGAAAGAAGGTCTCTCTCACACTCGATCATTCACTCTTCCTTTTCTCTGGTTAATATGAAAGACCCAATCTTTGGAGGAATGTCCTCTGCAGCAACCATAAACAAAGTTAACTGCTTGTTGCTCAAGTGAAGCTGGTTGGTTCCATATCCTTAAACTCACAATTCACAAATAGAATCATAATCCGCTGATTACTTGGTAAATATAATCCGCTCCTTTTTGTTTCTTCTATTTCCCACCAAATCCTATAAGTCTCTCTCATGTTTTCTTGTTTCAACGCTAAAAGAGAAAAGAAATACGAGAAAGATTCAGAGATGAGTTAATGATTCTCACGTCCCACTAGAAGACCATTCCTTCAATCCAACTCCACCTCTCAGCTTTCTCTCTATCTCTCTCTTTCTCTCTGTGGGAAAACTTCACACATCATCAACAACAACAGCAACACCATCAACAACTACTACAATCTGATTTCGTCATCTTGTTTACTAATGGAAAAAACCCATTAACAAAGCAAGAATCTTTCTTTAAACTTTTCTTTTTTTCTTTTTGTAATTAATATTTTCAAGCAAAAAACACTCTTTTTCATTGCCAGCCATGACCGAGGTCCTCCACTCTCCTTCTCATTTCCCTTCTTCCCCAACCACCACTCCTCCTTCTACTTCTTCTTCTTCACCATCTTCCTTATCTTGCGCACCTCCATCTTCCTTATCCTGCGCACATTCACCGGGTGGTGGTGGTGGCGGTGGCGGTGAGGAAGAAAGTGATTTTCCGGTGACTGAGTGTGACCCACAAGAGGATTTGGAGAAAGAAAGAGAAAGACACCAAAGAGATCAACTTTCTTTGTTGGCTTTGCTTTTTGCGCTTCTCAGGAAGTCTTTGGTGGCTTGCAAGAGTGATAGGAGGGAGCTTTGTGCCATGGAAATCGGTTGGCCAACTAATGTGCGGCATGTGGCTCATGTCACCTTCGATAGGTTCAATGGCTTCTTGGGTTTACCTGTGGAGTTCGAACCTGAAGTGCCTAGGCGAGCTCCTAGTGCTAGGTACATTTTGCTTTTTGGTTAAAATGGGAATCTGGGTTTTATTTTTTTGCATTTTCTTGTTAATTTTTGAGATGTTTATGACAGTTTCTGCAATCACTGGCTTTGTCATTTTGCCTTGTTTGATAGGTGTTTTTTGCATGTTTAGGCTTTCTTGGTTTGCGCCAATGGCAATTCTTGGAACTGTGAAATTTCCTAATCAATTGTTTATCTTGTTTCTCTATATATGTTGTATTTCCTTGTCCATCTGGAGTTCTTAAATGCGAAGATGTAGATTTCAATTATTAGATTCGTTATTGTGTTTCTTGCTGCTTTTGTCATGTACTTTTCTTGTTACTTGTATGAATAAGATAGAAGTTAACCAGAGAGTTTCTCAGTTGATGCATTAGATTGTTCAAGGATTCGTTAGGGCTTGTATCCCATCTTATTCCTTGGCCGTTTTTGAGCATCACCAAACTGAAACCATTTGAAGACAGTACCATTCTAACTCAAAAGGGAAGACTTAATTCCTGGGAGGTGCTTTGCTTCTAGTAGGGTCATCCTTAGAAATCTGTTTACGGTTGGTTATATGGGCCTTGGCGGTCAAATGGACATATAATTAAAACGGTTTTATGTTGGCTTGCTATTTCAAATTGAATCGGAACTTTACCATGGAAATTTGCTGCTCTATAACATGTTTATACCATAGTGCTACGATTACATTATATGACTAAAATATGTTTCACTTATTCAACAGCATCAATTTATTTGCAGATATTTAGTGAGATTTTCATTCAAACTGCCTGTATGTTTTACTGTAAACATGATTCTGTCATTTACAAACATTGCTACGTTTTCACTATCTGGATATTAACGATCCCCTGCCTTCTTCTTCTACTTCTAGATGCTCCAGCCTCTTGATTCTAGGGTAAAAAGTTGATCTTTCGTAGAAACTGATAATTAAGTTTATTCGTTTGTTGGATTATAGTCATGCATCACTTAAAATCACTCAACTATTTAACTTGCATGATTATTGTCTTGTAATTGTGTCCATTTTGCAGTGCAACTGTTTTTGGGGTTTCAACAGAATCTATGCAGCTATCATATGACACCAGGGGAAACAGTATTCCAACTATACTCTTGCTTATGCAGAGACGGCTATATTCCCAAGGAGGCTTGCAGGTACATCACCTTGCTACTCTCTTTAGTAGTTGCACCATAAATGGAAATTGATTGAACAAAAAACTATGTGCTTTATTGTGGAGATTGTCTTGGTATGTAATAGTCATATTGGATATATTGACACTGATGTTATAGCTGAATCACTAATGATTGCTTCCAGGCAGAAGGAATTTTTAGGATCAATGCTGAAAACAGTCAGGAGGAGTATGTTAGGGATCAATTGAATGGAGGAATCGTTCCAGAAGGCGTTGAAGTACATTGTTTGGCAGGCCTTATCAAGGTATCAAAACTTATCTTAATCTCAATTCTGTTGTCCTTTGCAGCGTTTGCCTCTGACCACGTGGCATCGGTAGATTTTTCTATTTAGCTTTTTCCAATTAGGAGTAAGTCAAAAAAGTTGTTCTGGGTGATTTTAATTACTTTGCACTAGTTTTCCAAAATTTCCATTGCTGTTCACCGGTAGCTAAAAGGTAATCAGTATGTAATAGCAGCCTCTGGTTGGTTATGCTGCTGCTTTAACAAGTCTGTAATTTTTCTTTTTATAATTTATTTTAAAAGATTCTACTCTATGAAAGCTTACTAATGAGAGTGATTGTGCGCACAGCTTGTGTGATCTGCTTCCATCACCTTCACCATCACAAATTTATCTCAACTATTTTTTTTCCATCACTTGATTTTAGTAAGCTAATTAATGTTGCCATTAGTAACAGTCTCATCCTAACTGCTATCTCGCGCCATCAGTGTTGCCTCTTGTTGCACCATATGCTTATACCAGTTGACTGGCATCATCACCACTGCACATCATCAATGCTACAGCAATTGCTGCCATCCTCACTCCCCTTCACCTCAACTACTTCTATTCTTCCATCAATTCTATTGTGTGACCCCGATGTGCAATGGATGCCTTTCATTTATTACCACCTGTAGATAATAAATTTCTTCCATCCTACTGCAGATTTACGATGCTTACATTTCAAGATATCTTCATTTTCACTAGATTTCACAAAAAAGGGCTGCTATTCTGTCATGACATTGTTCTTCATTGCTTCCTCTGCTTAATTGGACTACTAATCGTAAACCTCTATTTAATAGATTTGACTTCCCTGGTTCTGTGGTCCAACTAGAAAAGTGAAGTTAAAAACTGTAGCATGGCAGAGATAAAATTGTGAAATTATAAAGGGACATTCTGAATGTCATATGAAGCTTCAACATGATTGACATTTATTACTATCCTCCTGTTAGTGACATTTGGTATTATGCTTTACTCTTGTTGTTATATTTGTTATATATTCCTTAGGCTTGGTTTAGAGAACTTCCTGCTGGGGTTCTTGATTCCTTATCTCCAGAACAAGTAATACAATGCCAAACAGAAGAAGACTCTGTTGAGCTTGTGAGGAACCTACCCCCGACAGAAGCTTCTCTCTTGGATTGGGCCATTAACTTGATGGCTGATGTTGTTGAGCAAGAACATTTAAACAAGATGAATGCACGCAACATAGCCATGGTTTTTGCACCAAATATGACTCAGGTAAATTAATATTGTTATTGAGTTTAGTGATTCAACATAACCGTTTTTAGTAGGCAGTACGTCAATTAATTATCACACTCACAGTTACCACCGTTAAACTTGCATAGTAATTCTTTTCTGGTTACATCCCCAGAATTTTTATGGTGTATGGTTCATTCAGAGAGTCTATGTTTCCCTGGTATTCTTCTTCAGTGTTTGTTCGATTCCACTTGTTTCACATCTGCATTAGCAATAAGTTGATTTACCAGAATATATTGAAGTATCTTTTGTTGCTGAATTTATAGAAGCACAGGTTGATAGCATCAGTTGTCAGTTTTTAACAGTCCATGTTTGGTCTTAATTTTGTTTCAGATGGCGGATCCTCTGACTGCTCTAATGTATGCTGTTCAAGTAATGAACTTCCTGAAGACACTTATTCTAAGAACATTACGGGAGAGGGAAGATTCTGTGGTGGAACCAAATTCAACTTCACGCCTAGAGCCATGTGATGAGAATGGTCATGAGAGGCCTTCTGAGTGCTGTGTGAAAGACACTGAAAATGACAATGAATTGTCGGAGCAAGCCTTTGTAGCTGAAGAACCTGCTGTAGAAAGTTCTTACCATTGTAGCCAGAACGATCCTATGGGTGATGGTGAAGATTGCAGTTATACAAATTCTACCCAGAAGTTGACCACTCATGGAGATGAGTCTTGCGAAACTGCGACGAGGATTGATGCCTTGATCAATGAAATGGGTTATGGAGTTAATGATGTCGAGTCTGATTTTCAAGCAAATATTAGAAATGGCAAGGTCGGCCAGTCAAGTAATTCTAATCAAAGAAAGGGTCCTCGAAAAGGAAATGTGCAGCAGCCTGTTGTTTGTGCAGCAACGGTATCTATTGAGAAAGCTCGAGGGATCAGCAACTTGAGCCGCATAAATTCAAGGGTGGAACGCACTGAAGCTTGGCGATGAAACAAGTTAGCCTTGGCTTGGTCTCAATTGACTCTGTAAAATGGTTGCCTTTGTGTGCTTGATTTGGAGTTTGTAATGAGTGTTTGAACTTGTTCATGTATGTTTGTTGTGTTCTGGGTGGTATTGTAATTTCATTGATGCACGTTCATAGTCTGAAACTAACACATTTTACTTGAAAATACCTTTGATTAACACTGAAACAGCCATGTATTCAATGGCTTAATTTTCATCTTAGCTTTTCTGTAATCGGCGACTATCAAAGTGTCATTGCAGCTAATCATGTTCAACAGTTTCAATGGTTCTTGCCTCCTCAAGTAACATGGTTTTGGCAAGTGGTTGGTGATATGTGTACTTACAAGATACATTTGGATTGCTGAAGTCTAAAGAAATTACAGGACCAGTTGGATGTGTGAAGTTGATCAACTTTCTGAAAGTGAAAGGATTCTGAGAGTGGACAGATTTAAAGATATAAGAGAATATTGAGGCATAAAAAAGTCTGGGATGTGGTTGAAATAAACTCTTCTAATCTCTGAAGTTCGGTGAAACTGGACCATCCAAATGAAAAGGCAGGCAAGGCTGAATGCGACTGATCAATGCTGAACTGTTAAGCTGTTAAAATCATCTGGCCAGTGAGAGCTCGATGTCAAAGGTCACTTCAATTGCAATCTTATGACTGGCCATAAGGCCATAGCTACACCTACAGCTTCCCCTGTCTAGTAGCTACACGACATAGGTGAAAAGGCTGATACCTATCAAGATTTAACTTCATCGATTTCCGCTGACCTAAATCCACACCAGAAAACGAGTTAAAAGTTCTTTTCACGAGCACATTTAAAGTCCTCCTAGGTATATGCTGCCTATTGAAGTATCAAACGAACTCATTAACAGGTTTTGAGGCCGAGGTAAATTCGAGCCCCTATCTTGAGCCCACTTTGAAATTAACTAATTCGATCATGATTAAGCTTAATTCAAGTTCGACTATCTTTTTAATCTAGGGTTTGCTTATTTCTATTTTATTTTTATTTTTCTTCCGATTTTTAAAAATTATGAAAATATAAAGAATAATTTTTGTTTTATTTTTTTATAATTTGATTTAAAACTAGCTAAATATATATTATTTAATTATTTAATATATTAATTATTAATGAGAATTATAAATAATTTAAATTAATATTATATTTAATTAATTGAAGTTATGAATAATTTAATTTAATTTTCTATAATTAAAGTAAATAAAATTAATTTAATAAATATACTTAAATTTAAAATTTTTTCAAAATTTAAATAAAATTTAAATTTAAAAATTAAAATATATTTAAAATAAATATGAACTTATAAATAAAATTTAATTTTAAAATTATTTATTTAATATAATAAAATAATTTTATTGATAAATTATTAATTAATATTATACAAGAGATTAAAATAAATTTAATTAATTAAAAATAATTTATTTTAAAGTTTTATTTAATGTGTAAGTATCACTTTTAATAAAAATATAATTATAGAGACATTAACAATCGAATAGAATTTTGTTTTCAATTTTAAAAAAATAAAAACTAAAAACGAAAATTAAAATTAAAATTTACAATAGAAATGGAACTAAACATCACCTTAAATTTAAAAAATGACATCATTTTTTAAAAAATAAGTTCATTTTTATTTAATATATTCAACCGCCTATCTTATGTATATATTTTGAAAAGGATAAAAAATGATACCACTGACCTGGCAGATGATACAATCAGGCCGACTACTTTGATTCATGACCCGCTAATAGCACAATCAGTCTGGGTCAAATTGGACCGACCGAGCTAGGCCGAGCCGAAAGTGATATCCTTTGGGACCATCAGACCCTGTCTTTGACCGTGTTGCTCAAGCCACGACAGAATGGAGCCAGCTTTGGAAGAAAGTTAGTGCAGGTTCCCCATCAAAGATAGGATGGGTACATTGGATTATTTGCAGGGTCTTGTCGGGTAAATGAAATTGATGAGGTAAAAATAATCGGCCAAGTTGGTTTACGTCACTTGTTTTTTGATTGGTTCACGGACCAACTTTATATTGCCAGATCTTCTATTAGCTTTTTTAATAATTAAAAAATTCAACTAATTCAATTTTTAAAATTTTTTAGTTTAATTTATTTTAATAATTTTTATTAAAAATTGAATAATTTATTAATTAATCAGTCAATTTTATAAATTAAATAATTTTTATAAATCAAAATAAATTAAATAATTTTATGTAACAATTTTTTAATTAAACTTCAAAAATTTTTATAGGTAAGGATAATTTCTTTCAATCATATTTTAAAATTTTCAATTTTATTTAATCTTTAACCAGTTTTATGATAGTTTAACACTAATTAAATCTGTTAAATCTTAAATTTCTTATTTTATTAATTTAATTTTCAGTTTTTTTAAATATTAGTTTTTTTCCATGAAAGTCTTTTTTTGGACAAGTTTAAACAATAGGGACTTTTTCCGAAAATTCCTAAACGAGAAGGAATTACTTCAAAATTTTCTTATAAAAATGAATTATTTTTGTCTTTCACCTATGAACAAATATAAAAGGTTAGGGAAATTTTATCAATCATTATGCTCACCCAAAAGGGATATGGAGGAAGGATTTCTTTAATGTTCAAGTGATAAAATCATCAGTTTAATATGCATATAATTAAGCAACATAAAGATGTAAATTATTGTATTTTTAAGAACGTGGGTGATTCGATGGTGCAAAGAAATTTTAACCATGTCTTAGATATAAATGATAGAATTAGCAGAAATCTTGTTTCAGTGAATTAGGTGACGACTTTTAGATCATGTGTTAAATATTGTAAGATGGTGAATGTGAGATGGTAAGGATGCTTGTATTTGTATAGATGGAATAATAAACACCACTACAACAAACACATCCTTTAGCGACGAAACCAAACATCGCTAAAGAATAAACAATCATCGCAAATACTAATTTGTAACAAAAAAATATCGTCGCCCAAATTGTTGCTAAATTTTGGTAGCAAAATAACATTCGTGACGTTTTTTAAAGTCATCGCTAAAATGTATTTTCGATATAAATAATTCATCGGTAAAAAGTATAACCGTCAAGAACTATAAGCATCATATATAGTTTTGTACGATGTTTTTGTTTCGTAGCTAAAAGTTTTTCCTACTAAACTGCATTCGTAGGTAATTATTTTTAGCAACGATTTCATTTTGGTAACAGAATAGTTTTAGCTACTAATTATTTGTTATAGGGAAATGTTTTTAGAGACGTTACTACAAAGGTAGGTAAAAACAATTTGTAACAATTTTAGTTTAGTAGCTAATAATATTTTGTGACGATTTTTTTTTGTAGCAAAATAATTTTAGCTACTAATTTGTTGTCGTAGCAAAATGTTTTTAACGAAGTTCTTGTTTACGTAGTTAATTACTTTTTGTGATGATTTTGTTTTGGTGGCTAATATTATTTAGTGACAAATTTTAATTTTGAATTTAAATATTATTATAATTATTAAAAACGAATTTATTTTAATTTATTACAATTCTTAAAACTGTTTGAAATATTAAAATTATTTAATTTATAAGTAATGTTAGTGAAAAATTGTTAAAATAATAATAAATTGAAATTAAACAAACATTAAAAATAGAATGTATTTCATTAAAAAATAATTACAAGTCAAACACAAACTAAGACTCCTCATCTTCCTCACTGCTACTGACATATGCTGAGTCTAGTAATTGTTTTACCATCTTTTGAAGTTTGTTAACTTCTTTTAGTTCACGATTTAACTTGTCTTATGTACATTGTAATTTTGTCTTCAGTGTATGGTTCTCTTCTTGAAGCGTCGTGACATATGCTGGTCGTGACGAAGAGGCACCAACAGGCTTAGGACCATACCCAAGACTTTGATATAGCCCGATCGTGTACCAAGGACATTGTTGCAAATGTCATTGACATTGGACTGATTCCCTTCAGCCAATGACGTCTACAACAACTCCTACATCTTGTCCTACAATTTAAAGTAAAAAATCGAGTTAAATAAAAAATAATTACTTACTATTACATAGAAAAATAAATTGTAATATTAATTTATTTGTACTTATATAATTATTTTGTGCCTCTTCAGATGTCTAGCCTTAATCTTCATTGTAAAGTATGTGCTTATACGGTGCGATCCTATCACACTCTTGCCCTTGGAGTTGTGTTTGACTCTATAATATGAATTTAAAAATTATAACCAATTAGAATTTATTGTATTAAAAAACTGAATAATAAGTTGAAAAATTACACTTACAAATTCTTATCGGACGACGACAAATGACTTGGACCAGGTGTTATGAGAAGTCTTCATTTTTGCTCTGTTGACATTGACTTTCTCACACTTTTCCTAAATTAAGAGAAGTAGTTATGAGATGTTTTAACATAACACCAAAGAAGGAAATATGGAGAGAAAAAAACAAACCTGAACCTTCGCTAAAGCTCAATAATCACACACCTCATTCCAATTTTCTTCAGTCACCTGTTTCGGAACATGTCTCCTTGTCTCTTCATTAGAAGGGAAAGACTGATAATATTTATGAAGTCGATATCGATGATCCTTCACCCTTTGTTTCAACAGTGAACTAAAACTGATTGAAACTTCAGACGTATCGATACCAACGATATTGAGCTTCATCTGTGAAAACACGTATTAGATAAGTTATTATTTTAGTTAAGTAAAATTTGAATACATATAATGAAATTAATTGAAATATTACTTAAACTTTATCCAAAGCATTTTGCAGCAAGTTGTCTTCCTTCAACTACCTGACATGTTGAAGGCATGACAAATCATTTCTCACTACGACGCCTAACTTACTGGCCAATTTTGCAGTTTAGATCTTATCTACTGGGCACCCTTGTGTGGGATCAATCGTCACTGACAACTTAGTATTCATTGCAACATTCATCCGTTATAACTCAGCTCCTTTTGTCTAACCTCTACCTCTTTTTCTGAGGTCAGTATTGGAACCTGAAAAAAATGATAAAAACACACTAAACATTAGTGAGAGCATAAATGTAAATATGTTTGGTTATCAATAACATACCTGAAGATCCCTCATGACTACCAGACAATGTTGGTAAAGATTGTTGTTGCTGACTTTCCTCATTCGATGATGCAATTGTTGGTTGTTCTTTGGGAGAAACTTCATCGCCCATTACCACCCTCTTTCCTTTATTTTGATCAGGTGCCATTATAATGAACTTGTATAAAACATCAACAACATCAAACAATTATCTTCTTAACATTTCAAACAATAAAAACAATTTATTTACAGAAATCGTCATAATCAAGATTTTGAAAATCATCAACTACTGTAAAAACATAACCGAAACATTTAAAATATGCTTATAGTCATCGTAAATTAACATAACTACAACATTAACAACATAAGAACTATAATTATCTTATTAACATTTGAAACAATACAAACAATGAAACTTACATTCAATCATCATAATCAAGATAAAGAAAATCATCATCATTAAGTACATTATCGTTTGATTCTTCGTCACTAATATATTCCAGCAAAGTATCGTCATGGTCATTGAAGTCATCCTGAGTATAGTCTTCTTCTGTTTGTAAGATAAGCTGAGGTTGGACTTCATCAGTTGAACTATGTTGGGTTTGCTATCTCTCCTATGGAATGATGATATATCTGCATCTTCTACTGGAATGCCTTCGTTATTGATCTCCAATCCAATATCTTGATAAACTTCATCAGCATCTTTATCCAATTCACTATTATCTCTTTCACAAAAATCAAAGACATTCTTTTGTTGAAACTTTTGAACAACCCTCCAATTGGTACCTAACACAGTATTGTTGACATAGAAAACTTGTTTAGCTTGAGTTGCAAGGACAAAAGGATTATTATCATACCATGTCTTACTAACATTTATGTTAGTAATATGCTCGTTCACTTTCATGTCAGTTAGATCAAATTATTTGCATTTAATTAGAACAACTTTCTTATCTTTGATGTAGTGCAACTCTATAATTTCAGATATGACACCGTAGAAGTCAATGATTTCATCGTCATGACATCCTTCAACGACAACCTCGCTATTTTGACTTCGACTTCTAACTCAACTATCTCGATATCATACCCCATTAATAATGCAACCTGTGTATTTTTTCCCCAATTATGAGGCCCACATGCCAAACTATATAATGTTGTTGTTGCTTCTTGCATGTTACGGTTATGTAATCGTATCATCTGTACGACAAATTGGTAATAAAAATGAGGATGGCACATATTCTCATATTTTCATAATATGTAATTAATATGAAACTTACTCGATTTCTAAACCAAGATACAAACTTCTGCCTATGTCTTTCTTCAACATTAACGATTCCTTTGCTGTGAATTGTAACCTTGTGCTCTTTATTGGAAAAAAAGTTAACACAGTAAGATCTCAGAGTTAATGAAAGAAACTGTAATATAAATGTTTGAATGAAAAGGAATATATGTACTCTATGTATGTATCGACGTTCTCACAATTGCTCAAAATATACCAATGGTCAATTTCCAATTTGTCATTACTTAACTCAACATATTTACCCGCACCAAGTGGCCTAACGTTTTAGGAGAAAATAGACAACCCACCATCATCATTAAAATCAAAGTTACGTTCCGGTCTATTAAATCTCGTCTTCACATTAGTTAAGCACATTAAGCAAAAAGTCAAACATTCATTTGCCATATAAGCCTCTGCAGTAGACCCCTCTAGTCGAGCTCTATTATGTACATAATGCTTAATAGAGCATAAAAATCTGAACATAAATAGTTAAAAACTTAGGAATTGTTACAAACCAGTAACATAGGAAAAACTTATTGAATTTAATATGAATTACCTTTCAATCGGAAACATCCATTGAAATTGAACCGGTCTACCAAGTTTTGCTTCATATAGTAGGTAAATTGTCAAATGAACCATAACATCGAAAAACGATGGGGGGAAATAATAATTCAAGCTTACATAGAATCAATGATATGTCTTTCTCCAATTTATCAAGCTCTTCAACTTTAAATGTCTTGCAACATAATTGCTTAAAAAACTCTCTCACTTGACCCAAAGCAACGGACATATCCTTCGGCAAACACCCACGTATTCTAACAAGAAGTATTCGTTGGAAAAGTATATGATAATTATGACTTTTCAACCTGGACGCTTTTTGCTCTTTAACATTCACGCAACGACCTATATTAGATACATACCCATCAGGAAATTGACTGATTGGAGAAACTAACAGAATGCTTATTTCTCACCTCTTAACATGTTGTAACAAGCAGGGGGAATAAAGTATGATCCATCATCTCTTCTTCTCAAATGCAAATCTTTTCTAATATTCATGTCTTTCAAGTCTAGTCTAGCCTTAATAATGTCTTTGGATTTTCCATCAATTCCCATAACAGTCCTAAAATGGCCTCACAAATTTTTTTTTCAATATGCATTACATCAAGATTGTGCCTCAATAGTAATTCCTTCTAATATGGCAAGTTGAAAAATATGCTTTTTAGTCCAATTCAGTTCAATATCATTTCTCTTATGCTTTCTATTACTTGGGTGTTTGCCAAATATAATGTCACCCAAATGTGACAGCTGGTAAATAATGTCATCACTCGACAACTGCATCGGAGCTTCACCTAACTCAATTGTGTCATTAAATTGTTAACTTCTTCGCCATCTATACCCATGTTCTAAATAACGACGATGACCCGTATAACATATTTCACTTCATATCCTTATTGAATATGTTTGATGATTACAAACAGGATAAGCCATATACCCTTAGTGCTCCACCCCGAAAAATTCTTATAAGCTAGGAAATCATTTATAGTCCACACAGAAGCATGCATTGTAAATGTGTTGTCTTCAACAACATTAAAATTTTCTAATTCATATTCTCATAGATCGTTTAAGTCATTAATTAATGGTTGCAAGTAAACATCGATGTCCTTACCAGGAGCAATAGGTCCTGGAGTAAGCAAAGACAACAACATAAAATGTTCCTTTATGCATTTTCATGGAGGTAAATTATAAGGGACTAGAATCACCGGCTACATGTTATATGAATTACTCATATTACCAAAAAGAGTAAATCCATCTGAGGCCAATCCAAGTCAAACATTATGACAATCTTGTCCAAACCATGTGAACTTTCTATCAAACTGTTTCCATGCCATTGAGTCTACTGAATGATGCATGATGTTATTAGTAATGTATTTCTCTTTATGCCACCTCATATCTATGGCTGTTTTTGTTGACATAAACAACCTTTGTAATCGTGGTTTAATAGGAAAGTATCGAAGGATTTTTATCAGTATCTTTTTCCCTCTCCCATCATCCACCTACCACCTTAATGTACCACAAATAGGACACGCCTAAAGTTCTTTACTTTCCTTCCAATAAAGAACACAGCATACTTACAAGCATGAATAGAAATATGTCCCAATCTAAGGTCCCTTAACAATTTCTTCGCATCATAGTAAGATTTCGGTAACTTATGTCCCATAAATAATGCATCGTTTAGTTAGTCAATTAACATGTTAAATGACTTATTACTCCATTTATTATACACTTTCAAAATGCAACAACTTCACAACAAATAAGAGTTGAGAAAAATTAGAGCACCCCAGATATAATTATTCTTGAGCAACTTTCAATAACTTCCCAAAATTATCTTCTGTCATACTACCAATTATGTTAGGCATTCCTGTTTCATTCATAGTCTCCATATAATTCTAATAATCGTCTAACATCTCATCAATCTCATCATTACCATCATCATTCACATCACAATCATCAACATCATTATTGTAACTCTCATCATAAGATGTACCGACACTTCTATTACAACTTGCTTCCTTACGTTTACCATGATAAAGCCATAGACTATAGAATTTGTCTATATCTCGGATGAGCAAATGATTATATACAATATCTTGACTTTGGAAGTCCACATTTAAGCAATCAATGCATGGACACCGTATATTACATTCATCACCCATTTGATCTTGTACAAATTGCATGAAACTCTTAACTCTTTCTACGTATTTAGTTGACCATTTTCAATGGGACATCCAACTCTTATCTATTTAGCTATACAATACAAGAAGATAACAGAGTTATAACATATATTTTTCGTTTTATATTAGGTTTAAAAAACCTATATTTAATAGTACATGCAGTCAACAACGTTGTATCAGTTCATACGCACCAATTAAGTAAACAATATAAAACAAAATGAAACGACAACCGATATATAAAACAATAAAGGTTACTACTAATTCGCATACCTGAAGATGTATAGTTGTATAAAGTTGATGTAAGTTGTTTATGTTGTTGGAATAGAGTAGGACACTCTGATACAAATTTGCAAAGATAAAAAGAAGAAAGGGATTAGCTTAACACATTTTAATAGCTCGTTTCCTCTTTTTATAAAAAAATAGCAAAAAACAAGAAAAAATAGAAACAAACAGGCCCTTAATATCATTCATTGTTAATGTTTATTTTGCAATATATATAATTAGTTCTCATGAAAAGTTGTAAATTTTGGCAATTTTTATTATATTTCATTTAAGTAAAGATTGATTTATGAATGACTTTTAATATGAAGAACCGACTTACAAATTTCATGTTAGACATTTATTTGAATTTTTAAAGAAAATCTTAAGGTTGATGTTGTATTTTAAAGAGTTGCAAATTACTATAAATAGAATAGAAAAAAGAATAAGGAGCTAGAGAGTATGTTCTTCCAATGACTTGATGCCTAAAAACATAAATAAAAGAAATAGAGCAATTCAAAGATGGTAAAGTCAAAATATCTTTTAGTACAAAATCCATAAGCTTCAACGTTTGATGATAATGCTTCCACATTCACAATTGAATTGGAGAGAGTTTCTATGAAACTTTCTGTAATAAGTATTCCTAATAAAGATCTTCTATGAAATATTTAATAAATAAGGGTCAATATGAGATATTGAATCTTATTTAGACATAACTAGTATTAAATTAGAATTAATTTTAATTTTAATTAAAATTTAATTGAAATTATAATTAAAATTTAAAATATCCAAAACCTATTATAAATAGACTTAAGAACCAATGATGTTAGCACTCCTTGCCTTACTCTATTTACAATTGTTGCAGAATTCTCATAATACGTTATATAGATACTATTAGAGACCAGATATTTGTACTATTATGGTAATTAAGATAAGTCAATTTTAGAAATAATTTAAAGAAAATAATAAGGAAAAGGATCAAATATTATAATAAGATACGAATTACAATTCATACTTTATTATGATTTACGATTATGATTTACGTGTTAATCATTTTATAAAATTTAAGTTTTGAAAAATCAAACAAAAAATTTTCATCACTATTCACAATGCCGCTATGTGTGAGATAGAATCCTGTCTCGATTTCTCAATATCACCCCAATGCGTCACCTTAAGATGAATCTGCAATGTATTTTTTGGAAGTTAAAAATCTCTCTTTACATGCTCTTTTCCTGATGCAGTTGATACCAAATAACCAACGGTATCTAAACACAAACTATTGCACTTGTCTTAAAGGGAAAAAAAATGATGGCAGGCATTAGAAGCAGAAGAAAGCAACTTAACGCGAGCAAGTGTACAAAGACAAGCGAATAACTATAAACCAACAGGGAATGAGGATTTTCAAAAGCAAGGTATCCATCTGCATTAACAGTGACAACTAAGCTGGTAAAAAGATGGAACCTCCTCACGTTAGCATTTCTTGGTTGTTTTTGTTGCATCATTATCAAATGGGTGGAACAAGGTTAACCCCTTTTGGACCACCTTATCATTTCTTGGTTGGACCACCCTTAAAGCTTTTTCCAAGTCCACAATAAGGAATGAGTATGCAACCCGAAGAAGTGGCCTGTTATTTACAGTTTGACGAACTCAGATTTTTGTGAATGATGACTATTAAAAGATCGAATGTCATCGTCTGTTGAGTTGTGAGCGGACCTTAAGCCATGCTATCAAATAGAGACGTTGTGGATGGGTACGTGATCATAATAAATACCACAATAGTGTGGAACGTCAGGTTTTCCTTCACTAGCTAAAATATTCGTAATCCTTGATGTTAAGGTAAAGACGGTACGGTAGCACTTCTCAACCGATTCAGAGTAATGCTTGTCTGCTGCACTAGGCTGAGGCTAGAGGATGGATCATGGATGCATAACCCCTTAAAATTTAATCAGTTTCAAATGGCTTGCTATATCTTATGTCTCATCGAGACTACTGTGTCTCACTTTTGTTGACCAATTTCAGTAAGGAAATAATCAACTAGAATAAAAAACAAATACAGGCAACGGAAAGATACATATGCATACATGTAAAGCTTCAGTATCAACTTACCAGCATGGTAAAATAAACTTTATGCATGGTGTCCAGCTTAGTGAGAGGGAATGGGAAATAAATGAGGTATCGGGGTGATCACAAATCTGCAAATTGGCAGATTCAAAAGCTTGTAATCAATTGGGAGACAAGAATGCTGAACTTTTAGAATTATAAAAAAAAAAAAAAAAGACATAAGCACGCCTGAAATAGCAGTTAAAAATTGAAATCCAATCTAACATCGAAGATATATTTTAATTGTCAAGCGAACTAACCAGCATATATATGACTATTCTATATAATACAGAAACTGTGAAGCATCTTAAGAGATGAACAACAGGGGCAGAGGAATCTCAAACATTGAAGGAGGACCAAACCTGTAGGTGCTTTTCTTATATAATACAGAAACTGTGAAACATCTTAAGAGATGAACAACGGGGGCAGAGGAATCTCAAACATTGCAGGAGGACCAAACCTGTAGGTGCTTTTCTTTCTTCTCTTTCTGTGCACTGAAAGTAAACTTTCTTCCCTCCCACTGATTCCTTACGAAAACCAAAAAGTAATAATATTATTTTTAACGCAAAATCAGTTCAGAAAAACGTAATACAGAGGTTGAGCAGTTAAAATCTTGTGTGTCTGTACCAGGAAAATCCTAAAGCCACATGCTGAAAGGTCGCTCATATGCAAAAATATGTCTCATCAGGGTACTTGCTTCGAGAATGTTTCCTGAAACTGGAGTAGACAAATGTATAATTGTTCCTATCCCCAAATCACATCAAACATAAGAACATGTGAAGAATGATTATGATAACATGCTTCAAAGCTTTGTCACTACCTTATTATTGAGTTCAATTGCTTGTATCAGTATTTGCAGTTATTTTCGGCATTTCAGGTTTCCTCAACATATTTACAGGGTGTCTTCTTATGTCCATAGCTCGGGCAAAAAATGACCAATAATCTTAATATTTCGACTGCCTGAGTTAACAATCATTGCAGACGTGCAATGTACTAACGCATGAAAACTTAAAATGAAATGTCAACCCAACTAACTCCAGCTTCTTTGATACCTAATGTTTTACTAGCCTCCCTTACTGTCCTGAGACTATCCCACATTTCCAGAGTGGCATAAGCATTTGAAAGCATAACATAAACAGAAGGGTCATTTGGTGAGGTAGCAAGAAGGTGGTCAGCAACTGCACCAACAAGCTTAGAATTCCTGTGAGTTACACAGGCGCCAAGCAAGGAGCTCCATATGGTTCTGTCAGGCTTGAATGGCATCTGAACAATTAAGTCCTCTACCTCATTGAAATGCCCAGCTTGACCAAGAAGATCAACCACACAATAATAATGTTCTAGATGAGGTTGAAGGCCATGAAGTTTCATGGACTTAAAGATGGACCATCCCTCTTCAAGTAAACCGGCATGTCTGCAGGCACTAAGTACACCTAGAAAGGTAACTTCATTTGGTTTTAACCCTTTTTGGACCATCTCTTCAAAAAGTTCAACTGCTTCTGTTGCCCTTCCATTCTGTCCACATCCTACAATAATCCCTGTCCAACACACAACATCCTTCTCATGAACAGAATCAAACAAAGCTAAACCAGCGTCAATTTCACCACTTTTAGAATACATATCAATAAGAGCGGTGAGTGTAACTCTCTCTGCTTCATATCCACTCTTTATACAAAAAGCATGAACCTGTTTGCCACGTTGAAGACATGCTAAACTTGAACAAACTTTGAGAACACTGGAAACAACATATTGATCCACTTCAAGGTCCAGATTAATCATATCCCTGAACAATGAAAAAGATAGAGAGTTTAGT
>JANZXP010000195.1:4364969-4384391 GCA_027576715.1 Erythroxylum flavicans | reverse complement strand
AATAAAACATATCTTAACTATGATAGATTATAAAAATATTAGTTTAATAATTTATGAAAATGTCAATCATTTGGTGATGATTTTTAGAAATCATCACCAAACGTATACATTTAGCGACGTTTTTTAGAATTTGTCATTGAATCTGCAACATTTGGTGACGATTTTCAACAATCGTCGTTGAATGCTTGACATTTAGTGATAATAAAAACAAATCGTCAATGAATGTATAAGATTTTGCGACGAAAGAGGACTTTCGTCACCAAATACTGACCTTTTGGTGACGCTTCATAATATTGTCGCAACATATATAACCTTTAGTGACGATTTACTAGATTTGTCGCCAAATGTTGGAAAAGTTATGGTGACGTTTTCAAATTTCGTCACGATTGCATTATTTCGTGACAAATACGAGAAATCGTCATTGATTGTGCATGATTTGGCAAAGATTTTCTCTGTACGTCGCTAAAGGTTTTTCCTTGTGCAACGCTTTATGGTTTCGTCACTAAATGGTAAGTTTTAGTGACAAATACTTTTAAACGTCGTAACATGTTGTCTTTTGGTGACGAATTTGGTTTCGTCGGCAAAGAAATGGTCGGGAAAGGGTGTCTTCATTGTAGTGCATGAGGAAGATCAGAGTTATGGTAAATGCTCATTAATGTTAGGATTTTAATGCAGCTGGGGCTATTTTCTTACCTAAAGGCATATCAGATCATAGTCATATAGTAGTCTAGTTGAATTTTAATTTGCATATTAAGATTCAATATATGGTTAGATTCTACTCAGTTTTTACTATAGTTAAAGTAGGATGGGATATTGGAATTAAGGGAAGCCTACTTACAGAGATACAAATAGATAATCAAAGGTAGTTGTTGACTGATTATCGTAGTGGTTTGACCATTTTATGGGTTTTTATAAGAACTTGTTGTATACAAAAAGAGGCTCTAGATTGACAGTTGAGGAACCGATTTTGCAGCAGGTCCTAGGTTGACATGGGAACAACAAAAATGCAACTTGTGAAGATATTCAATATAGAGGATGTCAAATTATAGAAGTCCCAAGTCCAAACAGGTCTGGTAGTGGATTCTTCATGGCAGTATGGGAAGTAATTGTCTAGAAGTTTTATAAGCAACTTTTGATATTTTTAGGTATGGTAAAATGCTAAAGTAAGTAAATTGTACTTTGCTTACTCTTTTACTAGAAGTAGATTATCCTAGCTTGTGAGTGATTTTGGACCAATCTCATATTGTAATACTTATATAAGTGCATCTCTAAAATGTTAATAGATAGATTGAACGTGGTATTGTATGAATATATGCATGAAACCAGTCTTTAAATTCAAAGTTAAAATTAACATATTCAGTACACAAGGTTCTCAGCTTTGTGGAGATTTGAGGAGGGTCATGATGTATGTAGTCTTTCCTTTGTATTTTTATAAAGAGGTTGTTTCTGTGATTTGAACCTGTGACATTTTGCTCACAAAAGAACAACTTTACTAGTTATTCAAAGGCTCACCCTCAAAGATAGGTCTTTAATGAATAATATTTTGATTAACCAAGAACTGATCAAAATGTGAAATCGTAAGAAAATCTCCTATTAAGATATATGGTATATATCTTACTATTTGGTTTTGGCATTTTTTGATAAGTAGACATCTAAGATAATGTTGATGAGTTTAAAATTCAAATCAGAGTGGGATAGAATAAAATATGCTATCTTGGAAAATTGGATAGAGTTAGAACTCTATTTAGAGAAGAACTTTCGCATCTATGTGGTCTAAAAGGTATTGCGCATAATTCCTGGCATATGCGTGTGAGACTTTTGTTTGTTTTCATTATTGTTGTTGGCTGCACTGTTTTGGTGATTATGACTGTGAGCTTTCCTGTTTGTTATTTGTCAGTTGGATGGAAGAATGAGAATTTCATCTTGGTGCTGCCATTCATTTAATTAGTTGATTGATTTTTGGATGTGGGTGTGAAAACCGTTGTGTCTACAGCTTAGAGTGACTCAGTCTTTTGATTTCTTTGGAGTGACTCACAGCTTTGGATTGATCTTTTAGAGTGACTCACGTTGTTGATCTCTTTTGGTGTGTGTCACTGCTGCTGGGTTCTTGATTTTTCTATGTGTTGCACGGTTGTGTAAAAACAGTGGTGAGCTTGGTTGTTTGTTATAATCATCTTTGCTGGAAGAACTGATGTGGTGTTGATTAGTTGCATGGATGTGAAATCTTCCAAGTGATTCACGGGCATGTATTGACTTTTGATGTGTGGCTCACTGCTTTATAACTATCTTGTATATGTGACTTCTAGCCATTGGTCGATTATTGGGTGTGTAGTCGATATGCTTCTGGTTTATATTTCTTGGGTGATTGTGATGGAGGCTTAATTGACTAATCTGTCACAAAGGTAGTTTAGAGTATCGCTTAATTCTGCCAATTTTTGTCAACAATTTTTAGATCCATTTCAGAGAAATGGAACTCAACGGAAAGTTGTTCTTATCTATCTCAAGTGTATTCAGTTTTCGTTCTTTGTTATTTTAATCACTTGAGTTATTCGTTTATTGTTCTTTCGTTAAAAGATTGATTGAGAAAATCCTCCGTTAAGGTTAGTATGAGGCGGTTGTACTATTGGGTATGAAATTCTTTCACGGGTTGTGAGGACGAAAGATAATGTTAAGGGTTGGGTGGTGTCGGCTTTGTAAAGTCTTGTATAAAATTATTGTCATTAGTGAAAGAATTAAGTTGAGTGAGAACTTCGCAGACGTAGACAAGATGTGCCGAACTGAGTTAACAAATCTTTGATGCTTTTAATTTTTCTGATTTTTGTGTTTGTCATAAACGAATTGGAAAGTTTGCAAAACAATCACCCATTTGATTTTTTTTTCATCTCCCTTGTATGCTTAATTAAGAGAGAAATTAAAAAAGATTACGATTACGTAGATTGGAAATTTATTTAAGAACTTCTTGATGGCTTAAGGTTTCCAAGAAAGTTTCGTTCATGGATCATGGAATACATATCAACTACACCTTTTTCTTTGGTCTTAAATGAAGAACTTTATGGTTTTACTCGTAGTAGGAGAAGATTAAGACAAGGTGCTCCAAGACTCTCATTTAACTATATATCAATGGAAATTGCCTAATAAACGTAAAATTGTTAAATTAGAAAACACATGTGAAGAAATTATTGGATGTAGTTTCAAATAATAAAACAAATTAATGGACCTTTCTGAAAAAAACAAATATATCTTAAATATCAAGATTTTGATGATCGTTGACCCTACTTTTCGATTGGCCGTTTAAAGAAGAAAATGATATATCCAACTAAAAGAATATGGGAATAAATGTAGTTTCTAAAAATTGATGTATCCAGTCAAAAAACGTGTATTGATAACAACCAGACGGAGAAGAAAGAAGCTACAAAAGAAGCACCTATCCATACTTCCACTCCAACAGAAGCCACACCACAAAATCTACTAAAAGAAAAAATATACATCAAACCCAAGTTAATAGCATCATTGATCTTTTCAACTCTCTCGTCAATCTCATGCTTCTTTAATCGGTTCCAATCCTCAGACTCAGAGTCACCTTGTCTTTTTTTTTATATATAAAATATAGTCTTACACCAGAGCAGAGAGATTTAGAAATACTCTCAAGCCAATCCATGTCCGCTTGTGGAAGCGTCCAACACATCTTTGAGAAACCATTGCCTGAAAATCCAACATTGATCGAGCCCCTCTCTTCCTGGAAACAACTCAAGTCTGTTAAACCTCTCGATCAACCTTCCTTCACTGATATATTCGGCGAGCTTCATTTCAGAGAGAATTTAGAATTGTCTAATTTTTCATCTTTTTCAGACGTATATCCGCGAGTAGAAGCCTCAAAGCTAGAGAGTAATGGATATTTGGAAAGCAGATATGATCAGAGCAAGAAGAATCAATACATGGGTTGTTATAAGTATGGCCATAGCTTGCAACTATGCACTGAAGGGCTCGGTTTTGAAAGCTCTGATGATGTTGAGGACTTGAAGAATGGCATGAACGAGGATTGGCGACAAAGAGATGGGAAGGCGAGTATCAGAAGGCTTTCAACGCCGGAGAATTCAAACATGAAGTCTAGGAGGTCAAGGTTTATTGGCGAAGCATTTCCTCCGCCGATTTCGTGCATAGGGAAAAGTGGAAAGCCTTCGGTTTGCTTCAAGTCTTATAGGCGCGACGGTAGGTTTGTGCTAAAAGAAGTAAGAATTCCTACTCGAGAGTTTCTGCATGCACGTAGAGAAGATGGGAGGTTGAAGCTGCAGTTTTTTCAGCCAAGTGATGAAGTGCTCGAAGAGGAAGGTGAAGAAGAAGAAGATGAAGAGGGAATTGAAGAAGAAAGAAGGTGAAAAGCAAGAAGAGATACAAATAATCCATACGTAGAAGTTGGTCGAAGCTTGCTAGAATATGTGACAATTAAAGTTTAAAACCTTAGAAAAAAGGATGGAGTCTTAAAACTTATCATTGATGTTTTTCAGTTCCCTTGTTAATTTTCATTCTCTGCGAGAGTAAGCCAAGGCTATTTTAATAGCTTCTTCATCAATTTTATTGTATTGTATTAAAATCATCTCCTTGTTCCATAGACATGGCTGCCTGCATATTTATCATAAGTATGTCCCGGATGAATGCTATTATTATAGTTAACCATGTACAAGGATGGAATTTGGACTCCAAGTGAAATTGAGTGACATGATGATAGAAGAATGGGCAAAGATCATAACAAGGATGGGTGCATGTTGATGTAACCCTGTTTACCACTGCTACATGGTTTGGATTTTTTTTCTATTTTAGAAATTGGACAGGATTGGACAGTGTTATTTTAGACAGAGAATCTAAACTATAAAACAGTAGTAATTGAAACAGGATTGGATGAGATTGTTTTGGACGGAGAATCTGAATTTCTGCTCGATTTTGATTGTTGGACAGAGTTATTTTAGACAAAGAATTCAAATTTCTGCTCCCATACTCCACTGATGTGAGCTACTCTGCTTAGTAATCCCAATGCCTAGTTCAATCAAAGCAGATAAAAACGAAGGAAGCAGAAACATCAAACCTTGGAAGGCCCAATGCTGAAACTTCCTAGCTTGAAAATTATGAATCGACCAAAATCACCGTTCCTTTCGTTAGTGAAATAATAAGTCTCAAATCTTTTTCTTCCTAATAATGAGCTTGGGACATGCATACCAATCGTTGGTCTAGAGAGGAGTGACGTAAGCTCAATAGTTAGTTAGCCTCTGGACAAGATCATATCCTAAGGAATCGTGGGCCACCTTGCATGGCTCTGCATCAAGCACCGTCCGCAACTAAGACAAAAGCTGAGTGACACGGTAAGCCTTCAAAATAAGAATCCTCAAATGGACCACACCAACTTGTACAACACGTGAAACTAAGTAATCACGTTATTTTCCATCTGCCAGAAATGAAACCTGAGGATAAGGTAGAAATGTTTATGAAGCAGAAACAGCCCCAGGGCCTTCATAGACATGGCTCGTCTCCATCACTCAATCCAGGAACTTTATCTAATCTATGCTACACTGCATGGTCCTACGGTGAAGATTTGCAATGAAAAGCTAACTAATAACGTCCAAAACGGATCCTATGTGATATCCTTCAAATGCGATTTGAAGCTACCAAGTGTAACGTGAAGTTGAAGCTTATGATATTAAAGCCATCAAATATAAAGCCCAAGTCCAGTCCCATCACCAAAGTTTTAATAAGGGTCAGGTGGAAGACGATAGACCTTTAGGCGGCGGCGATATTAGTATAAAGTACATGTTCGGTGCAAGCGAATTACACCACTTGTCTACTCATAACCCTCTCCCTCGAAACTAAACATTGATTTTTTTTAGCTTTTCTATATTTGCTTTCTATCTTTTCTTTTTGCATTGGCACTGGGATTGATACGCGGTGCTGGATGCTTAGCATCAGTTTAAGGTGGTGGCGCTTGCTGAGAGTAGGGATATGATAAACTAATTCGGATTAGGTTTTGATTTAATTTAAAATTAATAAATTAAATCTAATTTGGTAATATTTAAATTATAAATAAAATTAAATATTTAAAATTAATTGAAATTAAATTTTAAGAAGTTAGATGTTCCTATATTGTATTAACTACTGATTTTAAGTACTATACAGATAGAACTTATGAATCTCACTCGCACGTATGGTGTAAATAAATTTACAATTTTAGGATTTATTCTTACAAATTAGAATACTCTGAGCTCTCCTCGTACTGGTATTCTATGATAATAATAAAAATGTCTGGTATTGCAGTTAAGATTTGGAAATATAAAATGTTCAGTATTTGTGGTTATAGATAAAACTGAGAGCTGTAAAAATACTGTGCACAAACTTGTTATTGATGTATATATCTAATTATGCATAAGAAACATGGTTGGTTCTTCTTCTTCGTACAAGCTTTGAAGTTTCATCCCTCACTATGTACCATCTTTCAAGTAAAACACACTCAAATCATGCAAATTACATAAAGCTTTGAGAGGCTAGTAGTATTAGTAAGTAGCCTACTAAAAACAGCAATCGATCCATGCGACTAAACAAGAAGAAAAAGGATTTGCAGGAGAGGTAGAACAAAGCAATTGGGGTATGCATAAGTGGTACTGGGAGGAGATTCATTTGTACGGTGGCCGCGCCGATTATTGTTGTTTTGACGGTGCATATTCTGTCCAGCAGCGTAGAGTGGTATTAAGTTGGGCCCCTGATTCTGATGGCTTCCTTCACCGTTTCCATTTTCATGACCACTACTTCCGTGACTACCACCATTGACGCCGGTGCTTCCATGACCACTCTCCATTGGAACTTTCATGGTGGTTGTTGCTGTACTTGGAGTCTCTGTGTCCATGTCCCCCCGGTTCTGCTCCTGATTGAAGTCTAAAATGGAGACCGTGCAATAATGTATCAGACAAAGTCCGGTTAATTTCCAAGGAGATTAACAAACTTAGACCTAAATATTGAAGAGCTAGCTATTTTGTTACTATGATTATTCTGATGACTTTTCGTAATTTTGACTGTGGAAGAATTGATTCCTTTATTACGCTAAAACCAATTTAGTGATAACACTCTTTCACTTTTTGCTTCTCAATGCCATTCCTTCCTGAAACTACTTAAATTCATATAATTGGGACATCCTTTGAGAAGTTAAATGGACCCATACCATACGTAAGAACTTGCTGGAATATCAATGTACCATTCCTTAGCGACAAGGCAAGGAAGGAATAAGAACGTAAGATTCCTTCCACCAAAAGAAGTTCTCCTTGTGGAATATAATCTTCTCTTGTGGCGGTGGTGGTGGCGGAGCCATGATCAAGAGCTCTGTCCACTTCTTTCACCGAATCTCCTATTTAAATGCCTAGTGGCCTTTCCTCTACGGGATTCATCTTTGCACTTTAATATGTAAATAGTGATTTAACGAGTTTATTAGACAAATAGCAACCATATGGTGAATAAAAATCTTAATCAATCTAACGCTACTAATTAAATTCCACTATCTAGGACTATAGGTTGGATTGGTTGCCAAGGCTATGCTATGATGTGGTTCTTTGGTTAACTTTGTGTTGAGATAATATTATTTATGTGTTTAAATTAGGCACTCTAGTTTTTTTTTCTTTTTAATTATCGTTATTTCAGTAACAGCTACAACCTACAGCAATCCGCAATATTCTATATCTTGTGATGAATTCAAGCTTAACATACTCATTGGTTTCTCAGAAGTTGTTTATATATGGGCTACATAGATTTGAAACGAAGAGATTCATCGACTAAAGTAAAGAAAGTTCACGTTACTGAAAAAAGTAAAAGACAAGGATGGTGTAGCGTATACAGCACCTGTTTGCAAGGCATGAGCGTGGGCGTGATGTCCATGAAGAAGGTGGAACAGGAGCAAGAACACTAGGAGAGAGCAAAAACTCGCTCTTTGAGACCTCATAACTATGGCAGGATTCGTTTCCAGCACCCAAGAAAACAAAAGAGGTGAAAGTTATTGAAAGTGTTCGTCTTCGAGATATGTTTCTTATAAAGAAAGGTGGTAAGCCTTGCCTTTATTGGAAGTTTGTCTTCCAGATGTGCTCTTATAAAGAAAGGCGGTAAGCCTTGCCTTTACACCTAGGACCTTGATTTAGACACAACGCCTTTCTTTTTGTAAGATACTCTTCCCTGCTCCACGTACCCAATCCAATCTCTGGTTTACTTTTTGTACGTGTTAACGGGTTGATTGATTTCAAATTGTTACTTTTTGAATGTAAATTTAACAAATTATTAAATGTGTGATATATTTATAATTCAAATAAATTAAAAGTAAATTATTAATTCAATTTAATTTTAATATTTTTAGACTCGATTTAATCTGTTATTTTTATATTATTATGATGAAAAGCAGCTAAAATTAAAGACAAATTGTACCATGATAGCCACAGCTTAATCCTATAAAATAAAGTAAGAATTCAAATCAATCGATGTGGATGTTTACATCCTTCATTCAAACTTTAAGGTGGGAACGCGATAAAAGGTGCTGATAAGAAGGACCAAGCCACGGGGGATTAAAAGTTACAAGTGCTCTTTCTGGATAGCCGTTGAATTTCGCATTTTGTTTTTTTAAGCCGACGAGGTATTTTAGGAATATCTCAATTATAAGAAGGTACCTTTAAGTTATTTTTATTTAAACTAATCTTTGTTTGAGTTGGGTAAGTCTTTTGTGGGAAGCAAAACTCTGACTCTAAGTTTTAAACGACTACATATATAAGGAAGGTTTGAACCTGCGACTTCACTTAAGTTAAGAGAGTTCCTTACCAACTTACTTGCGCCCCACGGTTTGAGATTCCGAATTTTAAAACGAGGAAAGTTGAATTATAATTCAATTATTTGAAATTGCAGTAAATATAAGCTCATTTAGTGAAAATAGAGTTTTACTGAATTTAAATCCTTTGTTCCTAAGAATTATATTTATGTCTAAAATAACAATTTCAAATTTTCCTATATTAATTAGTATGACAAATAAATGGAAAATGGGAATTTAATAACGTTCATGCTAAGACCATCCTGGTGTGCCAAGAAAAGGAAGAAGAGAAGAAAGTTGTGCTGTACTAAAATGTTAGATTAAGTGCAATTGATAAAAAAAGTAAATTTTAACTCAAATATTTTTAATAAAAGGGTTAATTATAAAAAATTTCAAACTTTATTAAATTTTGCATTACTAACTCAATCTTTTAAAGTTGGTGCTAAAATTTTTAATTTTTAACAAAAATAAAACAATGTCATTCTTTATTACTGGAAATGATATAATAGATTAGTATTTTTGTCATGCAAATATTGCATATTGTATTTGTGTTAGGTATGAATTTTATTTTATAATAAATTAAAAAATCAATATTTTACAACAATTATATGCTCCTGTATATTTTTTACTTTATAATTATTTTGAGGTGTTTAATATTTTAAATTTATTTAATAAAATTCATACTTGACACAAATACAGTATATAATGTCAAGCTATTTCTACTAAAAATTAAAATTTTAAACATTTTAATGCACTCTTTAAAGTTTAGATTATTATTATAGAATTGGTTAAATTTTGAATTTTTATAATTAACTTTTAATAATATATTTTAAAGAGTTTAAAATATGTTTAATTTAAAATTTAAATAGATAAATATATATAAAGTCTATTATATATAAAGGCAATAAAATTGTTACTTTTTAATATTTATGTGAATTTAATTGAAAATTCACACATTTTAGCAAAATTTAAGTTAATTTTAAATTATGTTTATATATAATAAATTTTAATTAAAATTAATAACTGTAAATTAATCTAAATAATTTGACATAATCCTAATTAACCTAATTTTATAGAAAAAAAATCATAATTTCTAAAATTTGTAAGTTGAGTTCTCTATCTAATCCATGTCTTTACCAATTATTTCCTCTACAAGATTCAAAATCTTCTTCTGAGCCTTTTCTCTAAGACCAGATCTGTTCTCAGTGCTCAATTCTCCCTATTTTTAAACTCATCTATCCATTCATCGCAATATATTGTATGGATGAAAATGTTTGAGAGCAGGAAACATAAATATACGGGAGTAAGATATCTACTCTCCCTTTCTCCAAAAAAAAAAAACTAGATTACCTATTTTTAGTACTCCATTCTAAAAATTTATTTATTCAATAAATAGAAATCACAAAAATTAAACAGCTAAGATCGCTCCAAAAGAGAGAGTACACCAAAATTGGGAACGTGATCCTCTGGCCTATGTACCCTGTCCCTACTCTGTCCTGTAACATCTCAACCATTCATTTTTGTGAGTCTCATATAAATAAATGGTTGAGATATTATGAGACAAGGTAGAGACAGAGTACATAAAATCTAAGGGCCCATAATTGCGAGCAAAAGATCCTGCATCTTCGCGCAGTCTTCCTATAATTGGCAATCTTTGCTTACGCGAGAAACTCCTTCAGTGATCTTTTGTTGCGATTTCCAATAGCCGCCGCCTTGTCCTCCTCGTCCCATTTGGCAACCGTCGCGTTCTTCTTGTCGCCTCTTCCAGAGACCTCTTCCGGAGAAATTAACATAACTCTTACAACATATAGCAGTTTTGTTCTTGAGTTGGTAAAGATGTTAATTAGATGAAGAATTTAATTTGAGAATTTTAGAAATTATTGTTTCATTTATTAAAATAATATATAAATATTAATAATTTAAATTATTACTAACTTACCTATTTTTAAATAATAAAATAGTAACTTTGTATAACTGTGACAAGACACATAATAGAAGAATGTTTATTAATATTTTTCTTTTTAAAAGTTTAAATTAAACAATTTGTATATATTAAAATATATTTTTTAACTTACATTTTATTAAAACAGTTAAAATTAAAAATGCACTTTTTCTTATTGAATTTTGACAAAAGGCTATAAAGGCTTCTCTAATTTTTAATTCCTTTAGTCCAATTTGATTTCTTTATTGTGTAGCTAAATTTTTAAAGAGTGTTTTATAAGGATATGTTGTAATGGGAACATGATCCTTAGTTACGCTTCTAAGATCAAATGAGAAAGTCAATAAATAAAGAAAACGGGAAAAATATCTCTTTTTTTCATAATTTCAAAAGAGCTTTTCAATCCTGAAATTTTCAAATTTTTTCAATGACTTTTACGAAAGTTAATCAACCAGATAATTTTAGTGTCTTTATGTATCTTTCTTATCGCGTGAACTTCTTAATGGGTCAGAAAATTTGAACATTCACTACTTACTTAAGTAGGAGTGGGAGATCTTAAGTAACTATATATAGTAAACATATTGGCCTTCTTAATCATTAGCTCGATGCATGTTTAACTCACACTAATTAGAGTCCATTTTTTTCACTGGACTTTAGCTCATTAAATTTGATTTTTTATCGAGCTACTTTATTATCTTTAATCGGATCAAATTCAATTCGCTTAATAGTAAAATTGTAACTAATTGTTGCCAAATTTAGAAAAATTACTAACAAATTTAGAAAAATTGTTAGATGTTCTGTTATTAAATTTTAAGATGAATTCTATGATATTGCTTTTAGAAGAGGTCATGGCTTACGCAAGTCCATTCGATTCTTTTACAGAGAATGGTTGTTTCCTTTTGTGCATCTCATTTTTATGTATTTAAAATTTTCTTTTTCATAATTAAAAATTGGTAAATATAATTTATTTTAAATTGAATGCATTTGTTTGGCACTGAAGTCACAATCAAAGGTACGGTTTAATCCCTCCTTCCCACTTGAAAAAAGGTGTTCTTCCACTTGTCATCGCCATCTTGTTCACGGCTTCTAAGCATTCCCCGTAGTGTATAATCCAGAAGGCAGGAAGCTGGATAAGAAACGAAAATGACAGAAAAACTACCATGTCTTTTACAGCCTATCAGCGTCAAATCTTGGATTGAAATAATCTACCATGTCTTTTACAGCCAATCAGCGTCAAATCTTGGATTGAAATAATCTATCTTCCCTTCATTATAAGTTCATTTTCATGTCCATTGATCACTATCTATAGATCCAGGAATTAAAACCGAAGACGAAGATGACAAAAGTTGCTGCCTGCGTACTACTGCTTGGTCTCATTTTCAACTTTACAGCACAGGGATATGGGCAACTGCGGGTTGGTTTCTATGATGGGAAGTGTAGATTCAATGTTGAGTCTATTGTACACAGCGTTGTGAGAGCAAGATTTTTGAGAGATCCTACAATTGTTGTTGCCCTTCTTCAGATGCACTTTCATGACTGTTTTGTCCATGTAAGCTTTTTCGACATGAACACTGTTTCCTGAATGGTCTTTCTTATTCACCCGTTTTCTGTATGGTAACTCGTCACCTATTTACTTCTCTATATGCGCAACCAAGTGACTGTATCTGCAGTCTCACACAGGTTCCTTATTATCCATGAGCTAATCGAATTCTGTTTGATATGTTAAGGGATGTGATGCGTCCATCTTGTTAGAAGGGAGCAGTAGCGAGAAAACAGCAGCTGGCAATCAAAACGTGAGAGATTATGATATTATTGATGATGCGAAGACTGCTCTGCAAAAGTTGTGCCCGCAAGTACCAGTCTCCTGCGCTGATATTATTGTTATGGCTACTAGAGATGCTGTTTCCCTGGTAAATTAATCACTTCTTTCGACCACCTAGCATTTCGATGTCTCCAAGAGAAGTGTTCGAACCTTGGGTTTTCTACTAATTAATCACGATACTGTTCCAAATAATCACAACTCTTCTCCGCTACTTCTTGTAGAGTAATGGAGGGATGGGGTGGTATCAGGTAGAAACTGGAAGAAGAGATGGCGTTGTTTCCTTAGCTAATAAAGATGTCATCTTACCACCTCCAAGATTTAGTGTTTCTCAAGCTGTTCAAATGTGCAGGACAAAGGGACTTACTCCTACAGAAATGGTTTATGTTATTGGTACTTCTTATGTAAACTTTGTTTCAATAATATTACTGTAAATCAGTCTATTTCCCTTGCGATTGATATTGTTTAGAGAATCCATAGGAAGCCACACTGTTGGAACAGCACACTGTCAATTCTTTCAACATCGTCTCTGCAATTTTCAGAACACCGGAGCACCAGACCCAACAATGAATTCAACCCTACTCAACGTGCTAAGGAGTAGATGCCCTCGAGATTCTGATGGTTCAAACACAGTCAACCTGGACCAAAATTCTTCAAGTACTGTTGTTGTAGACAAGTCTTACTTCCAACAAATACAAACACACAATGGAGTTCTCCGAATTGATCAAGAGCTGGCTTTAAATCCCTTAACTCAACCCATAGTAGCAAGCATAGCTAATGGCAATGACTTCTTTATCAAATTCGGAGAAGTAATGACTAAGTTGGGACGTATGGATGTCCTCACGGGTTCGGAAGGACAAATCAGGAATTCATGTCGTGCTATTAATAGGTCCTAATGAACAAAACCTTTTGTAATTTGTCCGCTTCAATCTACTGTGCGTTCTGCATTTTCTGCTCGGCTTTTCTTACTGTTTTGTGCTTTATATTCATTTTTCTGCTCATTTGGACCTATTCGAAATGGAGTTTTTGTCTGCCAAGTACTTGTTGCATGTTACTTCAATAAATAACTAAAAAGGAGAAATGTCAAGATAACATATGAATATTGCATAGTTTGGAGTATTGTGGCCAACACTTTGAAATTGGAGACGATTTGGCCGGTAGTTGAGTAAGCACGATGATTTTTTTTTCTTCTCTCTCCTCAATTATTCACCCAAAGTGTAGTCTAACGTACCCACTGCTTACTAATAATAGAGGTATAATTGTATGAAGATTAGCTATCGAATACATTCCATCGGACTCTAGATATTCCAAAGTAGTTAAAGTCTAAAAGCCCGACTTTTATTGTCTTCAATCATTCTTTAAATGGGATATTACGTAGTATTTGGTTGGTGACTTCACCAATGAAGACAGAAGATAAGGACATAATAATTCTATTTATTTGCTTGCTGTCTTGAAAAAATATGAACTAAAGAAGAGGTTTTTCTCTCTGTGTTTATTAGCTAACGAAAGATACAATATATACAAAATACGACTCCCTAACAGACTCCTAGAATTACTCCTTTGATAGATAATATCTCCTAGAATATACAAAATAAGTATCGCCTAATTATTTACAGAATATATTTGAAATAAATACATTATATTACATGATATCCCAATACTCCCCCTCAAGTTGGTGCATGATAGTCTCCAATGCCCAACTTGTGAAGCAGAAAAGCAAATTGTTGTGTGCCAAGAGCTTTGGTCAAGATATCCGCAAGCTGATTGTAAGTACGAACATGCAGCGTTGTAATGTTGCCGGCTTGAAGTTCATCATGAAAAAAATGGCAATCAACTTCGATATGTTTGGTTCTTTCATGAAAGACCGGGTTAGCAGCTACATGAAGAGCGGACTGACTATCACAAAAGAGCCTCATAGGTTGAGGATGTGACACTTGTAGATCTTTCAAGATAGCTGTAAGCCATTTCAGCTCACAAATGGTGGTGGCCATGGAGCGATACTTAGCCTCTGCTGAAGAGCGGGAAACAGTGGCTTGCTTCTTTGTTTTCCAAGAAATAGGAGATCAACCGAGCAAGACAAAGTATCCAATTAAAGAACGGCTTGTGAGAGGTATAATTGTATGAAGTAGTGTGATAATGGTTGAGTAAGCATGATGATTTTTTTCTTCTTTCTCCTCAATTATTCACCCAAAGTGTGGTCAACATCCTCAGTGCTTACTAATAATAGAGGTATAATTGTATGAAGTAGCTATCGAAACACATTTTTTTAAAAAAAAATAAAACTAAAATTATGAAAAAAACCAAAAAGTAATAACAAGATAAGTGATGATTTACACTACAACAAAACATGGAATTTTTAGACACAAAAGGTGGAGTTTTTAGACACTTTTTTGCGTCTGAAAAATAATTTTAGACGCTTTATAAAGCGTAAAAAAAACAAGTGTCACGAAAACTATTTTCGACGGTTTTCTTAGACACATAGATGTGTCGAAAAAATATAATTTTTTTACGCATCTAAGCGTCCAAAAAATATAGATTTTTTACACATCTAAGTGTCGAAAATCTAGATGTCGAAAATCTATTAATCACATATTTATTATTATAATAAATTAATTGTACAAATTAATCGAAAATATGTGATTAATCACTTATTGCAACTGCGCTTTGACTTGAAGTATCCATATATTTATTCCATTATTGCCCTTGAAGTTTGAATACATTACTTAAAAGGTCTTCCTCAGCAAAAATTGCGACAGATAAAACATTATTAAGCGCGTGTGCTCATTAATCATATGAAAAGAGAAAAATGAATTCAAGGATTTATTTTGTATACACAAGAAGTGCAACCCAGTACATATTAAACATCGTATAGTATTCACGACTAAGTCAAACAAAAAGAATATGAACTTTGTAGTTGCAAGTCTCAACTTCAAAAGAACATCTCTAATACATTTCCTTACAAATCAAACCTTACATTCCATCAACCGTTCATATCTGCATTCAGAGTCCAATTATTTTCCTTAATCTGAAAATAAGGCACCTGAAAGATAGAAAGAAGAAAAATAACATATAAATTAGGTAAATTATATGATTTGACACAAAAAGTGCACCCAAAATCTTTCAAGTATTTACAATCACATTTATAATTGCAAGAAACAGAATTCGTTTCCAAATTGTCTTCTCTGCATGTCAAAGTTATCCAACACAACAATCATAATGTTCCACTATATAGTAAGTGCCAGGATAACCTCAAACATCAATATTGCTTATCTTACTATCACTCCTTCAAATAGAATCAAAGGAATCAGCTCTCAAATTAATAGGCCTATAAGTCGAAATGGATGCCTACATCCAGCAATTGAATTGAGATACAAAACTTCACATATAACCAAGATGGACACTTTTTTCCATGTGACAAAAATATTCACAAAGTATCCTGTATACTGGTACAGATCCTACAATAAACAATGAAAATCCATATCCTCAAATTCCAAGTTTCAGCTATAGGCAAAAGATTAGTTCAATAAATAAAATACAACTATGTGAATTAAATAGTTCCTCTAAATTTTTGAAGAATTATTCTTCAGTCATTTAAGAAAATTCAAATTGTTCATGAAACAGAGAAGTCGTTCAAAGAACATGTGCAAATAGATGCACCAGCTAGACTTCCATCACAAAGGAACACAATAGGCAAGACCAACGAAACAAAGGCAGTTTGAATGTCATAGCCCAAGCCCAAACTAGTCCAACAAAGCCATTCAATCTTTAATCATATGGCTCGAAAAAAGTCAATTTGGAGCTACATGATTGTCATAAGCTTAGGTCTTATAAACCACTCCCTCCACTCAAAATTTCCCAATCTAGGACTTTGAAATCTCCCTCCCCATACAAATTCCGGACTTGCTCATTAAAATCCAATGTCAATGAGTCCAAATCTAATATGAAGGTTCCAGTCACAATCAAGAATCTCCCCATTAGAAAATCCCACACAGGATTTTATGTTCCAACTTCACAGAAATCATAATGCATTAGCATTATCAAATTAAAATAAACAATATCAAAAGTTCTGAGATTATGAAGTGTTATGAAGGCTCTTCACTGAGCAGGTCAAAAGAAGGTAGTAATTGTCCAATAAGGAGAGTTTACAGAACCATATAAGAACTTCAAGCTCCTTTTCCAAAAGGAAAGAGGATGCTGAAAAATAATCAAATTTTAAAATCAGAAACAAACCTGTAATCCGTTAAATGAAGATCCTAGAAAACCTGTAATCCTAGAAAGTAATGACAACAAATCAGATGTTGCATCCATAGTGTGAGAACCTCAGTTATATCAGCATATAAATTTGAAAATTTAAATTTGAGCAGTAAAATGAACTCCATTGTATAAAACCAGGAACAGATTCACAAAAGATAAAGAACATTAAAACAAATGCAATGTTCACAATGTGACAGCAGAGAAGTGACTAAAATGAAAGCCAAAAAGAAGGAAGATATGGCAAATACTAGATAAGACTGCACATGGAAGTTAAGATATTGGATTCATCACATCGTTAAACAGAGCTTTTCACTGAACATCACTCAAAAAACTTATAAGAATGAAATCCAACATAATGTAGAAGTCATGTTAAAAAAAAACCTGACCTGTGCTTTACTTGTCCCCGAACTTATCTATAAACGAGCAAAAACGATCGAGTTTAGCTAGAATCTGGTCATTCTTTGTATTTACATCCTCATTTTGTTTCTCAAGCATATCATTTCGTTTTTTAAGCTCTTCATTCATTTTTTGAAGTTCTTCTTCATTTTTCTCGAGTGCCTTAGTTTTTTTCTCAAGTGCTTCATTCCTACACTAGAGATGGGAAATAATCTCATCACTTTGTTTTACAACAACATCTAATTGCGCTTTAATATATCCCACTTCACTAGAGCTACTACCAAAGCTATCATAATAACTTGCCTTCATTTGATGTTCAAGACCTAACACCTTGCTTATAGTAACCCCAAAACCATAACTAACTACATACGAACTTGAATTACCAGCAGAGTACATATACTCATTAAAGACTTGACTCTCAATCTCCACAAGATCTTATTGTGACTGGGAGGAAGTTTTGTAACCTTAGTGTTAACAGCCTCCTATATATATCACAAACATAAATAAACTTTATATTGTAAAAACAAAAAAAAGTTCATAAATTAATATGGCTTATGGTCTATCGATGCTTACCTGCAGTAACTCTGTGCCTTCTTCCACATACCCTCCATCTTTTCTGACATATGTTCTTCTCTAAAATTCGTAAGTACTTGGTTCTCTTCCGTTTTCATCCACCTAATACAAGCAATTTAAGAAAACCAAACTTCAGTACCTATATGATGAAGATAACCAAATTTCAAAACCAAATTTCAAAAGTCAGTTGATCATAATGTCTTAACCAAATAACAAAAGGAACTTACAAATTTAGCTCTATTTTGAGCATAACTTTTAAAACCTATAGTATGAATATGATCTTGAGATGCTCGTGCTTTCTTTCCAATTTCATAAAGTGCCTGGGAAATAAAACTTTTTTCAATTAATTTTCAAGTGTAAAATTAATTTAATAATCACATCCATAAAAAAAATACAACAAAAAGGGCTAACAGACATGCTTTTATATACAAGGTAGTAATTATACCTCAAACTTAGATGAACACCAATAAGAAACCAATCTCACCCATTGCTCTTTTACTATATTATTAGGCACATTTTCTATTGTTTGTTCTTTCATGAGATTAGGTAAATAATACTTGCTTTGAATCCCCCACTTATACCGTTTCCAATGTTTATTAACATATGCTAGCAATCCTTTATCGATCTCAACACGTTTTGGTAGCACAAATTTCACCTACATTTATAAATTACAAGAAATCATGAACAAAACTAACTATATAATTGAATAGCTTACAAAGATCATAAAAATAAAGTATCAAAGTATACTCGAACAGCTTTCACAATCTATTCTTTGTAATGCATGTCAACTTGCCTCTAACTACTTTCTCCAATAGGACAATAAGACCCATTTTCAGCAATATCAGATAAGAAATGCACAAAAACAAGACCTCCCTTCCTCACTGGTTGGTCAAACTGATTAAACTCAACTATAATTCTCCGACCAAGTGGAGAAAGCCAAACATGCATCGAGGATATGGCCCTACTCACTATGCCACACTTAGGAGGTTCACCTTCTCTTACTTCTAATCAATCAGACAAGGAAATTATCAAATTTCTATAAATATTTGATAAAAGTATATAGTTATGTAAAAAAAAAGAGTTTACCTTCAATATAGATTACCTTATCTGGATCGATTGGTATCTTGTCTATCTATGAAAATTTAATCATTGGATGATATACCTTTTCCTTTATTTTTGGATGAGATGAGTGTTGACTATTTTCATACATTTTTTCTTAGTGTTTCTACTCCTTCAAAAGAATACCCAGGAAGTTGTTATGATAGTCTTGAAGAGCCAACTGGTTTTGCAATTTCAGTAAGTTGAGGAGGTCTCACTAGGGCTACTGAAGATTGGGTTTTAGGGGCTCCTAATTGACCAGTTGTTGCACCTTTAGTAACTTGAGTTGCTCTTGCTAGACTTGATTTTGGAGGAACTTCTATATCTTAGGTTACTGGCAAGATTGTAGTTAATGGAACATGATCTTTGGAATGTTGTAATGTCCTTGATTGGGATGACATTTGTAACATCCCGGTCCCACATAACGGGTCGGATCAGGGAACCGGGTCTTTGAGAAGACCAATGAGAGAAGTAATGACAGACATACCTCATGCTCATGCATTTGTGAAAATGTGAATTATTGTGTAT
>JANZXP010000195.1:4340130-4354390 GCA_027576715.1 Erythroxylum flavicans | reverse complement strand
AATTTGTTTTCACCGACGGATTTCTTCATTTCCGTCGGTAAAATGCGACGAAATTTTTGTCGTCGGTAATATTCCGACGCAAATTCTCAATTTTCTTGTAGTGTGTAACGAGTAGTAGTAGTGTACAAACCCAAGGAAGAGTTCCGAGTTCGGGCCATATCCAGCTGACTTGCATGTTTAACCCTAGAGTTTCATACTAAGAATAGTAGTCTAGAGATTAGAAATGTTCTCTTTCTTCGTTATTTGAAGATGAATGACAAATCATCAACCTAAATCAATAAACTCCATTTTTTCCAATTTTTTATTTTAAATTATCATTGATTTAAATATCTAAGATCTATTATTTAGAACAATAGAGAGATTGATAAAGACGTAGTTTAACGGATAAGATCAAGGTAACTTAAATGGAGAATTGCATCAAGAGTTTTATATGACAAAAAGATACTACTCAAGTTTAAAAGTAAATTCTATCATTTAGCGATTAGGTCGATTATGCTCTATGAAACAGAGTATTGATCCATCAAATAAATGCATAGCTATAAGCTAATGATGACAGGAATAAAAATGTTCCGTTGGATGTGCAATTTTATTATAAAAGATAAGGTCAATGTAATAGTAGGAGAAGAATTAAAAGTGACTAATATTATAGACAAATTAAAAAAGACAAGATTTAGGTAGTTTAGACATGTTAAGAGAAGACACCCAAACTCTCTAATAAGAAAATGCGATAAAATTGTACATAGCGAGTATAAGAGAGAAAAAAAAGAGGCCTAAGAAGAATTGGAGATAAGTGATTAAAAATATATGGCACTGTTAGAACTTATTGAGGACATGACCCGCAATAGAAAATTTTGGTGTGCTAAGATACAAATAAAAGATCTCTCTTAAAGAGACTTTTGTAGTTCCCATATATCTTTTAGCATTTTCCTCTTGATGTTAGCCTAAATTTTTAAACATGTGATACTTACCTCTTAAAGTTTTAGTCTCTTTTTTCTTCTTAACTTGGTTAATTACGATTACGATTACAATTAAAATGATGATGATAATGATTATTATTATTATTAGTAGTAGTAGTAATTTTTCGTATTATTTAATTTATTATTTATTTTATATTTTATTACTAAGTATTTATTATTTATTTATTTCTTTTTAGTTTTATTCATTCTGTTTTTGTTGATTATTTATTACTTATTATTTATTATCTATTATTTATTTCTATTTCTATTTCTATTCTATTTTAATTGCATGTGGGTCATTTAGAAATAATCTATTTATTAGTTAGAAGTAAGGCTGCATACTATTGAACCTCCTCAAACCTTATATGTCAGGAAAATTTTTATTAGGTCGTTGTCGTCGCCGTTGTCGTTGTTACTATTGCTTGATTTAAGTAAATTCAATTTAAATATTACTTATAAAATCTATTTTATTTTTACTCTTAATTAATTATATATAATTCAAAATTTTAATTTTTAGAATGAAAAACTATTAAAATAGGAGAGTTTCTACTTTCTTAAGACAACAAATTTATTTTTTATTGACCCCAATAAATTAATTATTATATTTTTCATGTGTATAAATTTGTACCTTTATATATACAAATGTACAAAGTTTTAAGCACCTTAATGCATTGCAAACACTAAAACAACAACAGGAAATTTCAAATCCTATGATGAGACGAAGTGACGAAACTCCTGGTGTTTTCAACAACAACAACAATTACATCTTATAATAAATGTTTTTTTTTATTAACCCCAACTAATTATGTTCTTCCATGTGTATCAATTTGTCCCATTAGTATTTATATATATATCCCAAATGCACAAAGTTTTTTTAAAGTCAATGCGTTGCAAACACCTTGTCAGGATATGTCAAATCCAGTGATGGAACGAAGTGACGAAACACTAGGTGTTTTCAACTACAACAAAAATTACATCTTTTAATCAAAAAATTTTATTAACGCCAACTAATTATGCTCTTCCATGTGTAAATTTGTCCCATTACTTTAGATATATCCCAAATGTATAAAGTTTTATGCATGTCAATGCGTTGCAAACACGTAAAACAACAGGAAATTTCAAATCCTGCGATGGGACGAAGTGAAGTACAACAACAATTACATCGTAAATCCCGTTCCATAGTAGGCTGCCAAACCAACAGTGGTCTTGCCGATGTGTCATGCACCCTATAAATATTCATCTTCCATGCCCGATTGCTCCATCCACCTCACTTACGTTATTTAATTTCTTCTATCACCATGGCCTCATCTTCAGCTAGTTTCACCTCCAAATTCTTGTCAGGTCTGGTAGCTTCATCTATCTTAGTCCAAATCACTACAGCTGGAGACCCTGACATTCTATCTGACTTCATAGTCCCTCCAAATGTAACCAACGTTGATGGGTCCTTCTTCACCTTCACTGGTCTGCGTTCCCTCCTGAGTTCACAGGCACAGCAACCACAAGCTTTCCAGATCTCAAAAGTTCGCATGTTCGAATTCCCAGCTCTTAATGGACAGAGCGTATCATATGCTGTTCTTCAGTTCCCTGGTGGCACTGCTAATCCACCACACACACATCCTCGAGCATCTGAGCTACTGTACCTCGTCGATGGCTATCTTCAAGTAGGGTTTGTTGACACAACCAACAAGCTGTACTTCCAAACCTTACAAACAGGTGACATATTCGTGTTCCCTAAGGGACTAGTTCACTTTCAGTACAACGTTGCAGGGCAGAAAACTGCTGTCGCTATTTCTGCCTTCGGGAGTGCAGATTCAGGGACTGTATCGCTTCCGACTACCCTTTTCAGTACTGGGATTGATGACAACATCTTGGCTAAGGCCTTTAAAACTGATATTAACACCATTCAAGCTCTGAAAAAGGGCCTCTCACCACAGCCATGAGGACTTGCTTCCAAGTCCAGCTATTACATTTTCATTCCTAGCTAACTAGCTAGCTTTCATGATCTGTTTGCATGCCCAATAATCTCCATTAAACCACTGTTCGTTTATTTTCATTTTCTTTGATTTTCTGTCCAGTAATCATCCTTAATCACCACGCATTCGTGATTATGGTTGTCGTCGGCAATTAATGCTTCGAATACTACTTAATTTTAGTATTCTTCCAACTTACATTATTCCACCTTCATATTTGGGCTGTTGTCAGGAGATAAGATCCTCTGTCTAATTTTATGGTGTCTTATTCTGTCCCGTGAAATCTCAGCCATTCATTTATGCGGGTCCCGCATAAATGAATGTAGGACCCATGTAAGACCCACATAAATAAATGGCTGAGATTTAGGGGACAGAATAAGACACCATAAAATTGGACAAAGGATCTTGTCCCTATTGTTAGCGGCAATTGGCATCACATCGTCTGAGAAAGAGTATATAAGGCGCACGACACGAGGAGACGTTAAAAATAGAAACACGGAAATTGAAATTTATTAACACAATTTTTAATTAAAGATTAAAAAACAGATAATATTTTATTTTATTAACTACTTTATTTTTTTATTTTAAAGAATAAATAAATATGTCTTCATAATTATCAACATCATTTAATCACAGTCAACTCATCCACTAAATTTTTATTTGCATAATTTGTTAGACTAAAAATATCTAACTTCATCTATATATGGTACGTCAATATGTTACGGAATATGGTACCAAAGTATACAGTTAGTCATATTATTTCACTTACTTCTTATCCTTTGTCATGCGGACATACTAAGATTCAACATTAGAACTTTTATCAGATAAAAAGGTTTTACATCATTAATCACTAATTAGATTAGAATAAATTACAAATTATGAAACCTCTGTAGTATTTTTTACGTGCTTTTGAACATATATAGAAGTTCAATTCGATTGATGAGATGAAGCATTAAGAGGCATGAGTAACATAATCTCATCTTGAATTCGTAAGTGGACTCTGCTTGTATATATGCAAACAATTATACTTCAAATCTTATTTCGCGGCTACAACAAGAAATGCTACATCGATTTAATTGGTTCTTCTTAACTTGACGGCCTCATTCATATTCGATCTCGGGGCTATACTATTCTAGTCTAGAACATGTTAACCCCGGCGATTAATGTTTCCATTTGTGTTGCAAAACTTGACCTTCAAAATGGTTGCGCCAGTCTCGGTGGTATAGCCACTTGATTATGGAACTCACCAAGTAGAGTAAGTGAGGTGGTCGTCATTCTCAAAGTGTATCTAATGCCAAAAGAGGAATCAATCTGGTTTTTGTGGCAAATGAGCAGGCCATTCGATCCTTGAAATGCTATAAGAACAACTCACGAAAGATTAATAGAAAGCAAGGTTTTTGAGGTGTATCTGTATCGCCAACTTGTTAGTTATATGTCAACTACGATAAGAGATAGACTAGCCACCTAACATATCACGGGCTGATCTAAGGTCACGCATGATGACCAAGTACGAGAAACATACGTAACCAGTTCCGGTCCTCCGCATGATAAAAAACTGAAATTGCCATATGTATCAATCTTTGACATCGATTCTAGAATCTAGAGGGTAGTTTAAGTCTCGGTAAATATGGTATAAGTACTTAACAAAACATATCAAAATCTTCTTTTAACTAGACTCGTTATAAATTAGAACCATCGTGAATATTAAACAGCTCCATAATATTGTCTCTTTAATATATAATAATAACTCGCATTGTTTCTGTATCCAGCTATTAATAAAACATGTAAATTAGGCACCTATTACATTTTATTTGATGAAAGTTTGCTATAATGGTAAATTATTGAGTCGGGTTTCATTGGTGGTTTGTTTTTTAATCTGTGAAGAGACAGATAAACACTTTATTACGAACGTCAAATCAGTTAAACATAACCTCATTTACCTCTATGTACGATGGGTATTAGTCACATCACATTAGTCACGTCGTATGATGATGATGTGACTAATATCCATCACATCAACATCTTTGTCAAATGGATAACGTGATAATCTTAATGACATTGAGGTTTTTACTGGAATAAAAATAAGATTTTTGAAGGTTAAACTTGGACGAAAGAAGTTTGTTTAATCTTCTCTCTATATATTCCTTTGATCAAGTATAATCTTACAATCAGTGCATGTTAATTCACCATATTAGTATATAATCCCGAAAGAGAAGAGGCTTTTAGTTTTTAAAGTCATTGTTTAGAATGAATATGCAATTGTAGATTCATGTTTCTTGTAGGGGGGAGATCGTCTGTTTCTCAATACTGTGACTTTTGTGCTTAAGCAATCCTTTTCATCTAATTTATTATAATAAATGATTGAACAGAGTAATAGAGTAGCACGGGATAGACGGAAGAGTGCCCTGTAGGTTAATTCAAGAGGATGAAAATGGCGTCAATAATTGCCTGGCAGTCACCGGCCGGACGCTTTAAAAGATGCATACCTTGGAGGCAGTTCATTTGTGGTTGGAAGCTCTGCCACATGGATACTATGTACGTACAACTTTGACAGTTTGCACTTGGGCTGCCACGATTAACGAATTATTAAAATTTTTAATATAGAAGTACGAATTATTAGAATCATTTATCATGAAGAGTGATCAAGAAATAGAATCATTTATCAGATTCAGCCTAGCTAATAGCTGCAATTTCTTTTACTTTTCGTAGTAGGATCAAATTTTAGAGATGTCTAAGCATTATTTAATTTGAACTTCTTATAGATTTGTTTAGTATGAAACTAGTATAACATTTATTTTATAATTACAATCAAATCCTAGATGATAGAGGGATAGGAATGTCTCTATGATGATGATGAGTTCATATAAATAATGTGGTTTTATATTCTTAAAAAAGAAAAAGAGTTGAAGCCATGTAAATGTTTTTTCTACAAGAAAATATTTGTGACGAAATGAGAAACATAAAATATTAATGTAAACGTAAAAAAGGAATTTACATTGATCTAAGATATGATAAAACAGAAATCAAAACGAATGAATAAGAAGATAACTCGGCACGACCACCGACTCGTATAGTCCACCGGAATAGACACTCAAGAGTCTGACTGAGGGTTCAGGCACTGCACTCCTCGGTGGAAAAACCCTACCAAAGCAAAACTTGAATTGGAGTGGGGAGTCTTAGAAATGGATGAAAACGTTGATATTCACAATAACTTGTACTTTGATTTACCTAATTCCTTATAACTAAGTGATCAGTGTGCTAAATTTATTTGCGAGTAAATCCAATTCTACGCAGCAAACCACTATCATGAACTTAATTTTCCGCTGATGGTGAAAATATAAATGCAAATAGGTCTACTCTATCGACTGAACATGTAGCTCTTTGATATCTTACATCTCCAAAACAACAACAATAATACCAACAACACTACTACGTAAGGCTTTTTGTTTTGTAAGGGTCTAGCGAGCTATGCGATATCTTCCATCTCCAAAACAACAACTCTAATACACAAGACTTTCGTAGCTTCTCCTTTGCATTTTTACGAATAAACTGTTTCTGTGACTCAAATATATAACTTTTTTGTTACAAAAAAACCTTACCAGTTATTCAATAAGTTTATTAATTTAAATCTCTAGTATTCGAGTGACCGTTAAAAATTTACATTTTCTCGGATGACTAATGCTATATTTAGTTAGAAGTTTATTAATAGAATAGAATGAAATGTAATATTATTCCATCGTTTGAGAGGATGATTTATAATAAAATGAAATAGAATAAGATGGAAGAAGAGAGTTCCATATTATATCTCATTCTAGCCTATACAATAAAAATGAAAAACTTCCGATTTAAGAATATAGGATGAAATGTAAAATGATAAACAACATTTTACTATATTAGATTATAAACTCTTATTCCAAACAACATTTCACTATATTATATCCATTTACATTTCATTCCATTATATTATATTAAAAACCTTACATTCGAACAAACATAGCCTAACTAAAGGAGAAAACAATTCAAATTTATAAATATTGGTTGAATCAATTTTCGTTATGTTACTCTAAATTATTATTAAATAATTGACTGAAGCCACAAAATTTACTTATTATTATATATATTATACCCATCAATTTATTAGTGCACACTCATTAAACCGTGACCAATTTTATGTAATTATATTGACCAAACAAAAACTGGTATTGAAAATAGATTATATCATATCAGATATTTATATCAGAGTTTACTGCAAATTTTCATTTTACCAACTATAACAGTTAACATAGAGGTAGAAGCTAAAATACTGAAAAATACTAAATAGAAATTGCAAATTAAAAAAGGTTAACTTAAAAATTTATGCTTAAATATTTTTAAGCATAAAAATTACTTATTATATTTAGAAAATAAAATATTTTATATTTATTTTAATAAATTGAGCTTATGACTCTAAAAAAATTAAAATATTTTTAATTTCAGCTATTGTATAAATTTAAATTTAAATTATATAAAAATTAAAAGATTATTTTTTAATGTTAAAAAAATTATTTCTATGATATTCAATATTATTGGATACTTATGGTGCTGTATCGTACATAGGTACGAGTTATAAAAGTAAAACTTTAAGAATGGCTGTCATTCCACGCTTGGGAACAGTGGTGGGATTATTAATTTGGTACGTCCATTTGATGACTTTAAATAATAATAAAAACGTCGTCGATCGGGCAATGTAAATCTTGAGTTTCCCTGTTACCTTGTCGAGAGTATAAGCAAAGTAAAATTTAATAGCCTTTTCAATGTTATCAACCACCAACCTCAGCCTTGAGGGCCCTTCATTAAAACTGATGTTTTCTGCATACTCTGATCAGTATTTATTAGCTGGAGGAATTGTCATGGTCTCTTCACACAAAACTTGTTGGTTTCAACTGGCAAGTGCTCTCTTTCTTCCATGGCGGTACGAGTGGTTGCGTTTCTTCTCTTTGCTTTGGCTCTTTCCGGCATCGAGTTCTCAACATGCCAAGTTGTGAAAGGCAAGGTCTCTTGCCTCGACTGCCCTGGAAACTACAACTTCGAAGGTGAGTTGATTTTGAAAAACACTTGTCGAAAACAAGTAAAAAGATTCTACCAGAAATTTGAAACCTGTTATTCTGGAACTTCTTTGATGTGTTGTTTCAGGTGTTAAGGTTGAACTCAAGTGTGATAACGTGAACAAGTCGGCCACAACAGGGAGTGATGGATCCTTTGAAATTGAATTTCCTGTACAGACCTCGCCAGAAACTCCTAAGAACTGTGTAGCCAAGCTTCTTGGTGGTCCAACCAAGCTCTATGCTTCGAGGCAAAGCATGGTTTCAAAGATTGTAAGGTCTCGTAATTCCAACTCCTACACAATCTCCACCCCACTTGCTTTTTCTACCACTTGCCTGTCCTCCACAGGAAGATGTGGTGGTGGAAGGGACATTGGCTCGTCCAAGACAATCGATCTTCCTCTGCCAAGGGAATGGGGATTGGCACCATCTAGCTACTATATTCCCTTCTTTCCTATTATCGGTATTCCATAGTCATTTCTTTGGATTTGTAATGCTTTTGTGGGTAGTATGCGTTGCATAAGAAACATAAAAAGGTATGTCTCATGTGTATCTTGTTTGAAGTGCGTAGTAATTTAGTATTATGGAAAGGATGCTAGGTGCCTAGATGTGCATCAATAAAGGTTGCCACTTTCATGTATATTATTACACTTATTAAGTTTGTTCCCTATACCCCAACTCTCTCGTACGTTTTTTCTCGTAGCATTTTGGTCCATGTCGCATAATCTCATACAAGCTTTTGTAGTATACTTTCAGTTTTGGCTTTGATTGCATCCAAATCAGTTCAGATATGTCGGTAAGGTTCGTACAAAGCTGTAATTGCATCTCACTTGCAAATGTGGACAATTTCGAATTATACGGATAGGTAGCAGACTAGTGCTACACCAAATTAGAAACTCGTCAGGATTGAAGATCATCTCATGTCATCCATGCTCAAAGACTGCTACTGATTAAATCATGTATTTGTGCTAATTAGCTAGTTTTGTCACTAAATTAAGTTTTGGTGAAGAATATGATATCATTTTAATAAAAAATTTAAAATAAATTATTAATTAAGAGGATTTATATTTTTAAATTAAAATAAATCGAATTAAACTATATAAATTTCATTTGATTTAATGAATTAATTTAAATCTACTCTTTAAAATTTTTTTCAATAAATTGTAATAAAATTTATAAAAAAAAGTTTAGATTGAATAACAAATTTTGATTTAATTAAATTCAAATATAATATCAAAACTTTAAATTTTTAGTCAATCGAAAATGAGTTAAACCCTTTATACTAATCAGAGTAGACTCGAAGTGTATTAAAAAAAGGTCTAGTGTAATGTAATTGTGAAGAGCCTTAACTCAAAAATTGTCCAAGTCAAATAGCTCAAAAGAAAGAGAAGGGATGACATTGGCCGGATCGGGTTGGGACCCGGCCCAGGCACGAATTAATTATTAAAAAAAAGTAAAATGACATCGTTCGATCCCAGTCGACATGGACCTGGGCCCTTATGTTATCTCTAATCGTGTAATTGAATTGAAGAGGAAAGAGTAAAAAGTGTCCAGCTAGTATTTTTGTTATTTAATAAAATACATTAAAATCAATTTCAAAACCAACGCGGAGTATCCTCTTTTCGTCTCCCATCCCATGCCACCATCCGATTGAAGTCACGTCTCAGTATTTGATCTAATACAGATACAGTGGCCATGGCGATTCTGTACTCGGTGGTGGCTCGGGGCACGGTGATGCTGGCGGAGTTCAGCGCTGTCACGGGGAACGCCGGAGCTGTTTCCAGGAGGATCCTTGAGAAACTTCCGTCGGAAGCTGATTCGATGCTCTGTTTCTCGCAGGACGGATACATATTTCACATACTCAGATCCGACGGCCTCACTTTCGTCTGCATGGCCAACGACTCCTTCGGCAGTACGTATCTTCCGCTTGCGAGTTGTGTCATTCTCTTCTATTTAGTTGCAATTGCCTGATTTTGGTCCCCAGAAAGGTTGATGGTTTCTTTTATGGGTTCTGATTTAAACTCATCTTTCGCGTTATGTCGTTGCAATTATTTCTCTAGTTGGTGACTTCTATTGCAAGGCTTTAAGTTTCTACTGGATTTTCCTTGTGTTGATTAGCTAGTTTAAAGTTCAAGTAATGGATATCAATTAAGAATCTTTCTTCTTGAATGCAACTATTACTGAGCTTCTCTTGCTTCAAATTTTTAATTGCCATACCAGTTGTTTGTGCTGGTTTAGGCTGGTGATTTATCCAAAGGCCTCATTTGCCGATAATTAAATCATCAAAATTGGAGACATCTGTCATCAATTTTCCTTTTTCGTTGGCATTTTATGTTTGGTTTTGCTTTTTGTATCTTTAATCTGGTAATTGGAATGTGCATGCGCAGGGGCAAGGACAGAGTTGTAATTCTCATGTTGTTTATTTCAATTACGTGGCTCATTTAGTGAATTCACGAATAGATACGTAAATTATTGCAATTGGAGACATCTGTCATCAATCTTCCTTTTTCGTTGGGATTTTACGTTTGTTTTTGCTTTTTGTATCTTTAATCTGGTAATTGGAATGTGCATGGGCAGGGGCAAGGACAGAGTTGTAATTCTCTTGTTGTTTATTTCAATTACGTGGCTCGTTTAGTGAATTAACGAATAGATATGTAAATTATTGCGGTTGTACAACAAAATTCTGTGTGGACTTTAAATAGGAAACTGGAACTTGAGTGGTTAATTTCTAATCTCTTTTCTGAATTCCATGCTCAAGCATACCGTTGCATTTCCCCTTATTTATCTCCACCAATAAGGTTGCAGTAAATTAGTTACAATTCGTTGCTCCATAACTGTACCATGATCAATTAGACTGATGTACTTTATGCTATTTGTTATATCAACTAAGTTCTACGCTTCAGTTTCCTGGGTTTCTTGTTCTCTTAAGTACATAATGTATCTGTTCGGTCCTTGATAATGTATCTCTTCGGTCCTTGATCTAGGAAGAATTCCATTTTCATACCTGGGCGACATTCACATGAGGTTCATGAAAAACTATGGCCGAGTGGCCCACTATGCTCCTGCCTATGCTATGAATGATGAATTCTCTAGGGTCTTGCATCAGCAAATGGAGTTTTTCTCTAGTAATCCTAGTGCTGACACTCTTGCTCGCGTAAGAAGTGAAGTTGATGAGGCAAGTATCTTCATTATCTGGAAATCTGAACTTTTTTGTTTGTCATATATTGCTCAGTTCAACTTTATTTATTCATGTTGGTCATGCTGCATGGCAATACCTTATACTTTCTGAGCGTCTTGTCTTTCAAATTCACGAAACGCTACCTATTTCATTTTGAATGTGCACACCTTCCTAGCCATTTACCATCTCCATCTTCTGTTGTCAGAAGTCTGGGCTGTTTTGTGAAAGATAATAATTTCTGTTTGCATTCTAACAAAAGTGACATAATTGCTTTTGCAATGTAACCCGTAGTTTATCACAAAAGCTGTGTGTTGCCTAGAAATTGGTTTTTCTTGGTACTATATTTAGTTCCATTCAAGGCATGCAAGTCCAGCTCTTTTGTCTTTGTGACTTCTCCAGAGGTCAAACTCATGCATCCTCTTCTTTTGTTTTTTCCTTTTCAATTTTTTCATTTCGAAAACTAGGATTTGAAACAGAGGTTCCTAGACAATAGTAACTTTTACCTTCGCTCTAAAACCAAGATCCCTTTTCAAGTTTGTGGCATATAACGTATACTTCCTGTGTTGTACATTCCTTTAGTTTTCTTGCTTTTCTGTTTTTGTGTACAAGTGGAAGTGTTGGAACTGGTTGGTTTTACGTGTTTTTTGTGCTTAAGCAAGTCAATTGCAGATTCGAACTATTATGGTGGAGAACATAGAGAAAATATTGGAGAGAGGTGACCGAATAGAACTTCTTGTTGATAAAACTGCGACGATGCAAGATGGTGCGTTTCATTTCAAGAAACAGTCTAAACGCCTCCGCAGAGCTCTTTGGATGAAAAATGCCAAACTATTGTAAGTCCCCATGATTTTGCCACTTGAGTTGTAATTTGCAAGTTGCTTTTTAATTTTTCTGTTTTACTGATCAAAATAACTAAAGATTCAAAATTTCATACCGTGTATTGTTGGAGGGAAAAGGAAAGATAAAAAGAAGGAAGTAATAGAGCCAAAAATCTTAAAAGTCAGAAATGATGATAAAAGAAATTATTGGGAAGTGTTGCTTCTGACAACATAGAATGGCCTTTGTTTATAATTCAACTTCTGCTGCTATTCCTCTCTAGTTGTCATATATCTCTGCACTTTGTACACTTATATGCATATCAGTAAGAAAACCTTCGTAAAGCTTACATTGAAGTACTCCCTTGATTCTCCATCTGTGATGTTCATCTTATCATGTATATGCTAGTCATGAATATGCTAGTGTGATTTACTCTTAAACTGACTGATGTAAGTCTCTGGGCTTCTCTTCTATGTTTGCAGCATCCTTAATTAACTCTCTCTTTAATTATTAGAACATTTTTTGGTCTATGCAAGATTGATGTTCTTTACTCACTTTACTTGGTTAGTGTTTGAAACGATGTACCAGAAGGGAATGCAATTGGAGATGTATTATTGGAAAGGAGAATGTAGTGTAATGAATATTTAATAAAATTAACCTTGTAGTTATAATTCCATTGTTGAACGATATATGTGCACCTAAACCAAGAAAGAAATGCTGGAATTACATCCCACCTGTCATTACACTAAAACGATCTCCGTTCACAACTCTGGGAGATGGGTCTGTGCTTGAGCCATCTTTCCTTCCACTGGAAATTGTTAAATAATTTGTTTAGTAGCTACTGTATGAAATTGTTTGTGCAAAAAAACGTACGTGGTAATTTATTGTGGCACAAGTCGGTATAAGTGATCTTCTTAATGTAGTTGTCATGGAAATATCATTCATGTTTTAAGTTGTTAATTTTAAAAAGTTTATAAGATTTCAAGTGACCAAAGAATTTATATTGACATTGCAGGGCACTTTTAACGGTTGTGATTGTTCTGTTTCTATACCTAATAATCGCTGCTTTTTGTGGAGGCATCACTTTAGCTTCTTGTAGATCTTGAATTCCGGTCTTGATGGTGTTGAATTTGTGCTGAGGTATTCCATGACCATTTGCAAGAGTCAACTACCTGAATTATGTTGAGGGGCAGCTCCATTGAATTATCAAGTTTTAAGGAGTAAATGATATCTATGTATCTACAGAATGACCGTAACAAAATTATAGATTTTCGTACTGTTGAGGCTTTTGTTACAAGCAATTTATATGATTTGGGAAGCCGGATACGGGCATCAGATCTTCTGTACCACTTAATCTATTTCAACCTTATTTTTGCCGTAAAATGACATCTTTTTGAATTTGTTTACATATAAAATGACGTCATTTTGAGACAAAAATAAGGTTGGAACAGGTTAAGTGATACAGATGATCTAAACTCCTGTCTGTTGTATTCCAATTCCCTGGTTGGGGAGAATCTGTATACATTCTGTACACGCCTGGATCTTTGGTGTGGACAGTTGATGGGGTTCATAAGGTTATTTTTTGAGTTTGCGTATCAAACAAACGTTGATTGGGCATGAGTTTGCGTATCAAACAAATGTTGATTGGGCATGATGACGCTAAATGTTAGCCGCCTTGTTTTAAACGGTGTTGCCTAGGCCCTGTAATTTACATATCTTGAAAAGAATCTGTGATAATCACTAAGCGTTTTTAACTTTTTATGCGATTGATTGAGCTGCTCCTTAAAGATTTTAGGATATAGGGTAGGGTAAGCCGGTGCTTTGGTCCTAAGACAACGAAAAATTACTAGAAGCAAAATGAAAAATCGAAATTAGTAGAGCAGCTTTTTTCATGTCGGTCGATCCAAAGGTTCAAGTTATTTTGAACATTGGTAGTAAGTTGGCTTTTAAAATGTTACCATCACTTGTGTTTAATTTAATAGTTTGATAAGTAATTTATTTAAAATATATAATTTATTTAATATGTTGCTTATTAGAAAGAGGTGATTGGTGGTATTACAGCGAAAGTATCAAAAATCAAGTACTAACAGTCTTCTTTTGATAGTACCAAACTCACTTCCGTAGTTCCATAGTGGCTTAGCCAATTAAGGGAAGTGGTTTGGCACACGTCCTCAAAATGATGAGGTCTGACTATGATAGGCACCAAACCAAGCTGTTCATTTCTTGACCAAGGTGAAAGAATTTTTAATACATGAAACA